>VZQC01004831.1:3718501-3741794 GCA_009823505.1 Rhizomys pruinosus
AAAAAAAAAAAAAAAAAGAAAGTGTTAAACACTCGGACACAACATTCTTCCATTCTGCAGTGGTGGAAATCTCTGGCAACTCACCACCAGGGCCTCAGCACCCACACCCACTGACACCAAATTCCACAGCCATTTTAAAGAGACAGGAGCAGGCCACAGTAGTAGGTGGCACCTCAGTTCCAGAAATTTCATTCCAGGATGCTGTTATATATCACTCCCTTGAATCCCAATTGCTTTCAGACTTCCCTGTAGGCAGGCAGAAAGCCACATGTCACAAATCTTTTACAGAGATGTTATTGTAAGCTTTTAACTAAAATCCTGTTGGCTTTTAAGATAAGTATTATTACCCATATTCAAACATGAGTTAAATATATAGTTCCACAAATCAGATTCTACAGGGATTGTGAATCCTGTTTCCAACATCACAGTGGGTGCTGTGAAGTAATTACAGCGTTCAGTCTAACTTTAGCACATGTTTTGGAAATTCAACAAAACACTAAATAGACTGTGTATATAACTAAATCCTCCTTATCCTTAACCATGGAAAGAGGGGCCTATCCTCTGTAATTATGAGTAACAACCCATATGAGGTTTCCATTTATAGACTTCAAGTTCCAATTTTTTTTTAATTTATTTATTTTCGTATGTATATGAATGTACTGTCTGCATGCAGGTTTGTGCACCGGTGTCATGCAATGCCAAGGAGGTCAGAAGAGGGGGTCGGAATCCAGGTCCTCTGCAAGAGCAGTCGGCACTCTTAACCACTAGGCCATCTCTCCAGCCCCGTAAAAATGCAATTCTTAGCAGGGCATGGTGGCGCACGCCTTTAATCCTAGCACTTGGGAGGCAGAGGCAGGCGGATCTTTGTGAGTTCAAGGCCAGACTGGTCTACAGAGTTCCAGGATAGCTGGGACTACAGGGAGACCCTGTCTCGATAAGACCAAAAAAAAAAGAAAAAAAAATGTAATTCTTTTTTTGGTCCCTGTAGCCCCAGCTGTCCTGGAACTCACTCTGTAGACCAAGCTGGCCTTGAACTCACAAAGATCGGACTGCCTCTGCCTCCCAAGTGCTAGGATTAAAGGCGTACATCATCACGCCTGGCTGTCCTGTGACTCTTCTAGCCTGTTTCTTCTTCTCATGTAACCATGCCTTCTTCACATTCACTATGATGACCTTGAACTTCTGATCCTTCTCTCCAGTGCAAGGATTACAGTTGTGCATCATGACACCAGGTTTTTTTGTTTGTTTTTTAGTTTTTCCCTTTTTTATTTATTTATTTATTTATTTTTGGCAGGAACTCCCTTTAGTCCCAGCTGGCCTGGAGTTGGCTATGTAGACCAGGATGGCCTTGAACTCACAGAGATCCACCTGCCTCTGCCTCCCATGTGCTGAGATTAGAGGAAGGGGCCACCACACCCTGCCTAAGACAGTTCTTAGCCACCATCTGCGTGCTGGGACTCTAACCCAGGTCTTCTGCAAGAGCAGTCAGTGCTTTTAACCACTGAGCCATCTCTCAGCCCCATGACACCAGTTTTACATGGTGTTGGGGATCAAACTCAGGTCATCCTGCATGCTAGGCAAGCACTCTACTAACTGAGGCACATTCTCAGCCTCCATCATTTCCGTATTAGTGTTATTTTCATTATTTGTTCCATGTTGTTGATGACAAGGTCTCCCTATATATTCTAGGATGTAATCCTCTGGCCTCAGTCTTCCAAGTACTGGGATTATATGCAAGTGCAACCACACCCACCTTCCATTGTTAGATGGGTCCATATTGGGTACACTTACATGCATGCAGGCAATACATTCATACACATAAAAAAAAAATTAAAGGACAGCTGGGGGGGAGCTGGAGAGATGGCTCAGTGGTTGGGAGCACCGGCTGCTCTTGTAGAGGACCAGGGTTCAATTCCCAGCACCCACATGGCAGCTAAGAACCGTCTTTAACTCCAGTTCCAGGGGAATCTGACGCCCTCTTCTGGCCTTCTTGGTATTGCACGACACAGGTGCACAAACCTACATTCAGACAGTACACACATACACATAAAAAATAATAAAAAAAAAAAATTAAAGGACACCTGGGGCTACAGTGAGACCCTGTCTCAAAAAGACAAAAAAAATTTTTTTTAATTAAGAAAAAGGGGGGGCCGGAGAGATGGCTCAGTGGTTAAGAGCACCAACTGCTCTTGCAGAGGACCTGGGTTCGATTCCCAGCACCTATATGGCGGCTAAGAACTGTCTTTAACTCCAGTTCCAGAGGAATCCGACGCCCTCTTCTGACCTCTGCGGCATTGCACAACCCGGGTGCACCAACCTACATACATACATTCATACACATAAAAATACAAAAAAAAATTTAAAAAAAAAAGAAAAAGGGAGGGAGAGACAAGGGGGAACAAGACAGTGTTCAAGATTTATGGAAGAAACAAAAAGTGAAGAGGCAATCACAAAACAGGGGTAAAGTACTTTGGTTTAAACCAAGGAAAATCAGAAAAGCAGCACTTAGTCCAGTCTCATGGGATCAGGAAAGATTTTTCTGGAGCAAGTCAGGTTGCAAACCTGACAAAGTAGAAGCTGACCAGAGAGAGATGTGGCTATATATGGTATTATTCCAAGTGCTGGGAAGGTGGACAGCCAGGTCACAGGACTTTTAAGTCACACTAAAGGAGCGTCACTGTTTACTGCTGGCCACAGGAAGCAGGTGAAGATTTTCTTTTTAAATTTCTATTTATTTATTTGCAGTGCTAGGGGTTGAATGCTGTGTGCTACACTGCCCCAGCCCACCTTAAAAATTTGTAAGCCGGGCGTGGTGGCGCACGCCTTTAATCCTAGCACTTGGGAAGCAGAGGCAGGCAAGGCCAGCCTGGTCTACAGAGTGAATTCCTGGTCTACAGAGTGAATTCCAGGACAGCTGGGGCCACAGAGAAACCCTGTCTTGAAAAGACCAAAAAAAAATTATATTTGTGTATTTATGTGTATTATGTGTATGAGTGTATTGCCTTCATGTAAGTGAACCTGGGTTCAGTTCCCAACACCCACATGGTGGCTAATTTTTTTGGCCTTTTTGAGACAGGGTCTCCCTTTAATCTCAGCTGGCCTGGAACTTGCTCTGTAGACCAGGCTGGCCTTGAACTCACAGAGATCTGCCTGCCTCTGCCTCCCAAGTGCTAGGATTAAAGGCATGGGCCACCACGCCCAGCGATAAGGGACTTTTGTTTTTATTTATTTATTTATTTTAATTTATTTTTTTATTTTTAAGGGATTCTACAATATAATGACACAGTTGTTTGCAGATAACATTGATGTTACTCAGTATGTCACACAATTAGGTAATTGGTGCATTTTGCAAGTATCTATGTCCAAATTTTGAACAACCCAAGGTTCCCATAGTCCAGTTGGAGAAGCTTGTATGCACAGGCATGTTGATCACTTCAAGGTATCTCTTTAACCATGCTTCTGACACAAACTAGGCATTGAGAAGATGAAGAGAGCATTTTGGTGGCCGCTCTTATTCTCAGCCTCAGTGCTACGAGTCTCTGGAAGTTGAGGGAAGGGAGACTCTGACCAGATAACTGATCAAAGTGACCAGATGTACTGTGAGACGTGGGATATACATGAACCTGCTAGGCCTTCTGAGTACTAATCTGTTTTTGAAAAGCACTGAGAAAAGGCTGATATTTTAAAAATATCCTGGAGGGCTGGAGAGATGGCTCAGTGCTTAAGAGCACTTGCTGCTCTCTCTTGCAGAGGGCCTATGTTCAGTTCTTAGCAACAACACAGAGGTTCATAACTGTCTGAAACTCCAGTTCCAGGGGATCTGATTCCCTCTTCTGGCCTCCTCGGGCACCAGATACTTCAGTGATACATATCATACATAGAGGCAAAACACTCAGACACATAAGAAAAAACAAAACAAAACAACCAAAACTAAGCCAGGTGTGATGGCACACAATTTTTTTTTTTTTTGTCTTTTCGAGACAGGGTCTCCCTATAGCCCCAGCTGTCCTGGAACTCACTCTGTAGACCAGGCTGGCCTTGAACTCACAAAGATCCGCCTGCCTCTGCCTCCCAAGTGCTAGGATTAAANGATCTTTGTGATTTAAAGGCCAGCCTGGTCAAAAAAGTGAGCTCAAGCAAAGCGGGAACAAAAGGAAAACCCTGTCCAAAAAAAACAAAAAAAAAAAAAAAGCTAAACAGGTAGAATAAAGTTTTGTTTGCGTTGGAACTGGGAATTGAGGGCCTCACCTACTCTACTCCTCTACCCAGACCCACTCCATTCCCCCTCCCATTCTCCATCCATTCCTTTTTCTTTTTTGGTCTTTATAGAGTCTTGCTTGGGGTTGGAGAGGTGAAGAGGAGGCTCAGTGGGCGGGGCATGGTGGCAGAGGCCGATCTTGGTCTACATAGTGAGCTCCAGGCCAGCTGGGGCTATAGGAGACTCTCAAACAGGTAAAATTAAAAAAAATTTTAAAGTCTGAATTCTGACTGCATTTGCTGCTATTTCCAGCCTAGTACCAAATCCCTGATTTCTCTAACTCCTCAACCTTCCAAGTGGCTGAGACACAGATTTGTGCTACCACATCCAGCAAGAACTAGGGCTTAAAAAAAAAAATGTTTTTTCCTTTTTTTGTCTTTTTTGAGACAGGGTCTCCCTGTTGTCCCAGCTGGCCTGGAGATGGCTATGCGGTCCAGGCTGGCCTGGAACTTATTCATGGAGGTCTGGGATTGAAGGAATCACCACCACACCAGGCTTTTTTAACATTTTATGATTTTTTATTATTTTATGTGTATAAGTGTATTTCCTGCATGTGTAAATGCATCTGTGTCGTGCAATGCCCGTGGAGATCAGAAGAGGGTGTCATATCCCCTGGAACTGGAGTTATGGATGCTTGTTAGAGGCCATGTGGGTGCTGGGAATTGAACCTCGATTTCTGCAAGAATAGCTGCAAGAACCCCTTAACCACAGAGCCATTTCTCCAACTCCTTGCCCTTTTAGTATTTTTTCTTTTTTGGTCTTTTTTGAGACACAGTCTCCCTGTAGCTGTAGCTGTCCTGGACCTCACTATGTAGAACAGGCTGGCCTTAAACGCACAGAAATCCGACGGGCATGGGGGTGTACGCCTTTAATCCCAGCACTCAGGAGGCAGAGGCAGGTGGATCTCTGTGAGTTCAAGGCCAGCCTGGTCTACATAGCAAGCTCCAGGCCAGCTGGGACTAAAGGGAGACCCTGTCTCAAAAACAAACAAAAAGAAATATCTCCAGGGCTGGAGAGATGGCTCAGTGGTTAAGAGCACCAACTACTCTTGCAGAGGACCCAGGTTTGATTCCCAGCACCCACGTGGCAGCTAAGAACCGTCTTTAGCGCCAGTTCCAGGGGAATCTGACACCCTCTTCTGACCTCCATGGCATTGCATGACAAGGGTGCATCAACCTACATGCAGCCAGTACACTTATACTTATACACATAAAAGAAAGAAAGGAAGGAAGGAAGGAATTGGGCATCCCGGTTGTAGGTAGGTAAGGGGAGGGAGGAGGAGGGAGGGAGGGGGAGGGAGGAGGAAGGACAAGAAAAAGAAAGAAAGAAAGAAAGAAAGAAAGAAAGAAAGAAAGAAAGAAAGAAAGAAAGAAAGAAAGAAAGAAAGAAAGATCTCCTTCAAGCAACAAGAACTTCCCTATTTTTCCTTTTGGATGTGTTTTCCTTCATCTGCAAACCTATTGAGCCATTCATACCAAATACTTGCACATTGCTTTTGTCTCTAGCATCATCTTCCTAGGAAACTGTCTAGGTTTTTGTATCATTCTGAGATCTGGCAATACCCAGAGTCCAAGATACTGTACCCCCCGATTTCCACAAGAATACCTGTGCAAAATATCTGTACAACATCTGTATAAAAACATGAATGTGGGACTGGAGAGATGGCTCAGCGATTAAGAGCACCGACTGCTCTTGCAGAGGACCCGGGTTCAATTCCCACCACCCACATGGCGGCTAAGAACCGGAATCTGACACCCTCTTCTGACCTCCGCAGCATTGCAATACATGGGTACACCTACCTACATGCAGACAGTACACTCATACACATTAAAAACAAAAAAACATGAATGTAAAGACAACTGTACCCGATTTCAATGAATCTGATAAAAGGCTTTGCTGTGAATCAGTACAGGATTACCAACATAATTCTCAGTTGTTTTGATTTTAAAAATTATACTTTTAATTGTAGAATATTATTAGGATAATACAGATGTAGCTAGATGTGAGGATGACCAGCACCTTGACTCTACACTTTGACTCCTTCATCCACTTTCTACAACCATAGCAAACATAGTGTTTGGGGTATGTGCAGAAACAGCCAGGGGCTTGTGAACAGAAGGTATGCAAGAAGCATTAATGAAGGGCATTGGATGCATGACTTCTACACAAAGTTCAACATAGCAAATAGGCAGCAACAGACAGGAAAAGGTGCAGACACTGGCCTGTCCGCTGCCTTCTCAGGCACCCTGCTGTACTGCTACATGTATGGCGAGATGGACAGGCAATCAGAAGCCTTTTCTGGAGTCCCTCACTTCTAAGAATCCAAAAGCAGCAATGAGAAGACCAGCATCATCTTTTTTTTTTTTTTTTGGTCTTTTTTGAGACAGGGTCTCCCTTTAGTCCCAGCTGGCCTGGAGCTCACTATGTAGACCATGCTGGCCTTGAACTCAAGAGATCCACCTTCCTCTGCCTCCTGAGTGCTGGGATTACAGGTGTGTGCCACCAGGCCCGGCAATGACCAGCACAATCTTTAGAGGAAGGTGACGATGGGGCAAGAAGAGGAGGGGAGGGGAGCAATGTGCTTGGGTCACAGATGTGCTGTCTTCTATGGCCACTCCCAAGCAATCTCTTGTAGTTGCTCAAGAAAGCAACAGAAGAATGCTCAATCCATTAAAACCATTGGCTACACTGATACAGAAGACATATTTGAGCTTTGTTATCAAGAATATGTAAGTTACCCAACAATTAATATATGAATAGAATACCCATAGTAGGCTAGTTTTGTACAGAATAGAAACCATGTCCTCTGCCCCAAGTTAGTATTCAGATGGGAGTGGAAATTTAAAGAAACCCCTGTGGAGTGGTTGTACTTGGTTGCTTTTGAGGTTGTGTCTTTCATTTATTAGTATGGCATGCAGCAGCAGCACCTAGGAAAACCACTGTTTCCTAAAAGTCAAATCCCAAAGAACAATGGCAAAAATTTGTTTAAAGTTACATTCACAACTAAGCACCATTGAAATACATTGGGGCTCTTTCCAAAGAAAATGTATTGCTTACACCAGTCCCAGCTCCTGGAAACAATCCTGTCATCCCTACAGGCCTCAATAAGCACCAACATTAGGGATATCTCTCAAGTCCTACTCGAGCTGACATGCAGAGAACTGATTCCCGGGCTATATTGGGTCGACTTCTTATAACCACTGTATCTTCAGGCTTAGAGGATAGAAATACATTCCTAGCTAGGTTTATATTACATTCTTCTGCCTAGGCCAAAGAGGTCTTCATTGGGACAGAAGACAATTCCATCTGCAAACAGGACAATCAACCTATTTGTCCAATCACTCTCTCACAATTGATGAACACATAAAAACAAGTGCTTAGTTCTGTACAAAAACAAACCTTACACTCCAGAACTAGTGTTAAAACTTCTTTCCATAATAAATGAAAAAAAAGAGACATGTCTCACATTGGAGTTATATCTATAGTTCTGTCTCATGATCTATATCCTGCAAGAGCATGCTGATTCTTGTGAATTCAGTTTCTGCTATTAGAATACACATTTCACTGTACATAAGCATGCCTTTATGCAAGCTAGTATAAAGGACTGGGAGGTGGCCCTATCACACCCGAGAGTTAGCAGTACAGGTATGACTGATCTTAAAATTAGACAGGAAAGAATACAGAAATGACCGACAATCTTTATAAAGGGCTTGTGCACCCTTCCCAGAAAGGGTCAATTCTACTTTCCACTTAGTTCCATCACCACTTATGGTCCTATCATTTCCTAAAGATAATTTCTGATCTCTAAAGTGAGTGTCAAAAAATACATAAACCTGATTAGTGGCAATTATCAATGCATTTCTCTCTTGCTCAAGTCCCCACCATCCATGGGCCTTGGCCCTCAAACCTGCGTCTTTTTTCTCATATCTTCTGTTAGTTTTCAAAACATGCAGCTTTTACACATTAGATATGAGGAGAGATGACATGGCCACCACCCTCAGTGTGTAGGATCCTGTGTGCAAGAAGATGGAAGATTACAAATGTGAAGTACTCGTGGAGAAAGCCCTTTGGAAAGGGAAGTGCCGCTGCCATGTGTGAACAGCTGTGAGGACTCAAGGCAAGTCTGCTTGTCTTCTGTCAAAGCAGCTGCGACACGCTACTTCAGTCTCACATTTCCCCTAGCAGAGGTCCTTTTATTTGGATGGGGGGCAAAGATGGGAGGGAAAAAAAAAAACTTTCAAGATTTGCTCCATCTATAGGCCTGAGCATCTGCAACCATTTGTCCTCTGGTCCTCAGGGGTCAAGTTCCTTGGAGGGGGGGCTGATTTTGTCGAAGTAATCAATCAAGAGATCACTGAGTAAAAATCACTATCATATAGAAGGGGATAATGTCCCCAAAACTGTAGGTCAGAATTTCAAAGGAATTGTCTCAGTTATGTTTCAAATTGTGGCCCACAACAAGGAAAGTCAGAAAAGTAAAAGCTGTCTTAAGGAAGCTCATTGATACCAAATATAATTGTACCTTCAACCAAATCATTTCTTACTCATGATTATAGGACTCAATCGGTATGAACTCGCTTATGTTTAATAAGGGCTGAGCTCCGGCTGAAACTCTTATCGCACTCTGTACACTCATAAGGTTTCTCCCCTGTGTGAACTCTTTGATGTGTGATGAGGTTGGAACTTTGTGTAAACCCTTTCCCACACTGCACACACTCATACGGTTTCTCCCCTGTGTGGGTTCGCTGGTGCTTAATGAGATCTGACCTCTCCCCAAAGCTTCGCCAACACTCGTTACACTCATAGGGCTTCTCCCCAGTGTGAATTTTCTGGTGTGTGATGAGATGAGAACTCCGGCTGAAGCTTTTTCCACAAGCTGTGCACTCGTATGGCTTCTCTCCCGTGTGGGTCCTCTGGTGCTGAACCAAGTGGGAGATCCGGCTGAAGTTTTCCCCACACTCGTTACAGTGGTAAGGCTTCTCCCCCGTGTGGGCCCTGCGGTGCCGCACAAGGTCCGAGTTCTGACTGAAATTCTTCCCGCACTCATCACACTTGTAGGGCCTTTCACCAGTGTGCACACGATAGTGTTTGATGAGATCAGACCTCTCACTGAAGCCTCGTCCACACTCATTACACTCGTAGGGCTTCTCGCCGGTGTGTGTCCTCTGGTGCTGGGCCAGGTGGGAACTCCGGCTGAAGCTTTTCCCACATTCCTCACATTCGTACGGCTTCTCCCCACTGTGGGTCCTTTGGTGCTGGATCAGGTGAGAGAGCCGACAGAAACTTTTCCCACACTCATTACATTTGTGAGGCTTCTCTCCAGTGTGGATTGTCTGATGCTGAATGAGGTGAGAGCTCCTTCCAAAACTTTTCCCACACTCATTGCAGTCGTATGGCCGCTCCCCAGTGTGTGTTCTCTGGTGCTGAATAAGGTGGGAGCTGCGACTGAAGCCCTTCCCACACTCGTAACATTTATAGGGTCTGTCTCCCGTGTGGGTTTTCTGGTGTCGATTAAGGTCTGAAATCTGACTGAAGGCCTTTCCACAATGAGAACATATGTGATACCGGATGCCTGTGTGGACTTCTTTGTGAACCAGCAGATCGGTGACTTGCTGGAGAGGATAGCTTACCCACTCTTCTGCTGTCAAACCTCCCCATTGTCTTTCTGACCTGTCCCCAGTTTCAAAGGCCTCTTCACTTTCAGGATTTTTCTCAGCATTCCCAACAGACCCTTTAGTTGGGGTCCCAAATTCCACATCTTCACGAATCTCTGGCTTTGGATTCACTTCAGTCTCACTCCTGATTTCAAAATCTGTAATAAAGATTAAATAGTAAGGAGATTGGTCAGTGGATAAACCAATTATCTACTGTAGTCTAGGCACTCAACTAAGCATTTTTATAGGTTGTTTGCCTTTTAAAAAACAATATATTTATGGGCTGGAAAGATGGCCTAGTGGTTGAGAGCACCGACTGCTCTTGCAGAGGACCCGGGTTCGATCCCCAGCACCCACATGGCGGCCGAGAACCGTCTGAAACTCCAATTCCAGGAGAACTCCAGTTCCAGGGGAATCCGACACCCTCTTCTGACCTCCGCGGCATTGCACGACACGGGTGCACAAACTTGCATGCAGACAGTACACTCATACACATACCTTAATAAATAAAATTAATAAAAATAAAAATAAAATAAATTAAAAAAAAAAAAAAAACCAATATATTTTATGTGTATTGCCTACATGTACTGCCTGTTAAGTGTACCTATGTTTGTACAATACCAGAGGTCAGAAAACTGCACTGGATCCCCTGAAGATGGAGTTATGGATGGTCATTAGTCACCATGTAGGTGCTGGGAACTGAACTAGAGTCCTCTGTAAAAGTAGCCACTGCTCAACCACTGAGTAATCTTTCGGGACCATCCTCCCCACCTTTTTTTTTTTTTTGAGACAGGGTCTCCCTATAGCCATACCTGGCCTGGATCTCACAGAGATCCTTCTGCCTCTGCCTCCCAAGTGCTGAGATTAAAGGCATGTGCCTCTCTGCCTGGCTGTTTTAATTAATTTATTTATGATACTGGAGAGTGAACCCAAGATTTTGTACATGCCAGGCAAATGTTCTATCACTGAACTACATACCCAGCTCTAATACTGTTATTTTTCTCTTTTTTATACCATGAGCAAGCAGTCAGGGTTTATTTCAGCAGCAAGTAAAAAAGCAGAAATGGAAAGTAAGTACAGCTTCACAGTGGAGGGCAGACAGGGCAAAGTGGCATGAATAACATGAATAATTTCATGAATGGCCACAGCTATCCTGAAAGTTCATGAAAGAGAAATCCAAGACCCAGACAAGTGAAGTCTGTTTTGCTCCAAGTAATATAATGACAGAGCAGGGGCTAAAGAGATGGCTCAGTGGTTAAGAGCACTGACTGCTCTTGCAGAGGACCCAGGTTCTATTCCCAGCACCCCCATGGCAGCTAAGAACAATCTTAGGCTGGGCGTGGTGGCACACACCTTTAATCCTAGCACTCAGGAGGCAGAGGCAGGAGGATCTCTGTGAGTTCCAGGCCAGCCTGGTCTACAGAGTAAGTTCCAGGCCAGCTGGGACTAAAGGGAGGGCCTGTCTCAAAAAGACCAAAAAAAAAAAAAGGAAAAAGACTAGGTATTACTCTTGCAGAGGTCTCAAGTGCAGTTCCCAATGCCCAGGTTGGGAGGTACACAACCAATCCTAACTCCAGCTCGAGGGGATCTGATGCCCTCTGGCTTCTGAAGGCACTGAACTCACATGCACAAACACATACGAAGTATGTACATATAATTAAAACGTTTTCAGGGCTCGGGGGATGGCTCATCAGTTAAGAGCTCCAACTGCTCTTGCAGAGGACCCAGGTTCAATTCCCACACCCACATGGTGGCTAAGAACCGCCTTTGGCTCCAGTTCCAGGAAAATCCGACACCCTCTTCTGACCTCCGCAGCATTGCACGACATGGGTGCACCAACCTACATGCAGACAGTACACTCATACACATAAAAAATTAAAAAACAAAAATCTTGTTTTCAATTATTTTTTTTTTTAATTTATTTTTGTATGTGTATGAATGTACTGTCTGCATGTAGGTTTGTGCACCCATGTCATGCAATGCCACGGAGGTCAGAAGAGGGTCTCAGATTCCCCTGGAACTGGAGTTCTCCTGGAATTAGAGTTACAGACGGTTTTCAGCCGCCATGTGGGTGCTGGGGATCGAACCCGGGTCCTCTGCAAGAGCGGTCGGCGCTCTTAACTGCTAGGCTATCTCTCCAGCCCTCAATTATTTGTTTTTATATTATGTATATAACTGTAATGCCTACGTGTGTAAATGCACCTGTGTCACACAATGTCCACAGATGTCAACGGCACTGGATCCCCTGGAACTAGAGTTACAGATAGTTCTTAGCAGCCATGTGGATCGAACCCAGGATCTCTGGAAGAGCAACCAGTGCTCCTAACCACTGACCCATCTCTCCTGCCCCTCAATTATTTATGTGTATACTCACACACATAAATTTTGCCTGCATGTATATGTAAATGTGTCATGTGTGTTCAATGCCCAAGTAGATCAGAAAAGGATCTTCTGGAACTAGAGTTATAGATGGTTGTTAGCCACCATGTGGGTGCTGGAAACTGAACCAGTCCTCAGCAAGAGCAGCCAGGTTCCTTAAAAACCCTGAGACTAATCGTATCAGCCCACTTTTTTTTTTTTTTTTTTTTTTTGTTTGTTTTTGTTAGTTTTGAGACAGGTCTCCCTTTAGTTCCCAGCTGGCCTGGAGCTCGCTTCTGTAGACCAGTGCTGGCCTTGAACTCACAGAGATCCCACCTGCCTCTGCCTCCCAAGGTGCGTGGGATTAAAGGCAGCCACCACACAATCACCATGGGCATTTTTTTTTTGGTGTTTTTTTTTAAGATGGGGGGTCTCCCTTAGCCCAAGCTGTCCTGGAACATCACTCTGTAGACCAGCTGGGCCTAAACTCAACAGAGATCCAGCCTATTCCTGCTTCCCCAAAATCCTGGGATTAAAACCATGTGCAACCACGCCTGGCATTCCTGGTGTGTGTGTGTATATATATATATATAAATTTTTTTATGTGTATGAATGTACTGTCTGCATGTAGGTTGGTGCACCTGTGTCATGCAATGCCGCAGAAGTCAGAAGAGGGCGTTGGATTTCCCTGGAACTGGAATCAAAGATGATTCTTAGCTGCTATGCGGGCGCTGGGAATGGAACCCGGGTCCTCTGCAAGAGCAGTCAGTGCTCTTAACTGCTGAGCCATCTCTCCAGCCCCTCCTGGTGTTTTTTTTTTTTTTAAGAAAACAACCAGAACCAAAACAAGAAAAAGTAAAATTAGAATATCTAAAAATTAAGGCTCTAGAAAATTCGGAGACATGTGTACATTTGTTTACTTTTTGTCAAGCTTGCTTTTTTTTTTTTTTTTGTCTTTTTGAGACGGGGTCTCCCTGTAGCCCCAGCTGTCCTGGGAACTCACTCTGTAGACCAGGCTGGCCTTGAATTCACAAAGATCCACCTGTCTCTGCCTCCCAAGTGCTAAGATTAAAGGCATGCGCCACCACGCCCAGCTGTTAAGCTTTTTTTTATTTTTTAATTTTATTTATTTATTTTTGTATGTGTATGAACGTACTGTCTGCATGTAGGTTTGTGCACCCATGTGGTGCAATGCCGCGGAGGTCAGAAGAGGGTGTCGGATTCCCCTGGAACTGGAGTTCTGGAATTGGAGTTACAGACAGTTCTCAGCCGCCATGTGGGTGATGGGGATCAAACCCAGGTCCTCTGCAAGAGCAGTCGGTGCTCTTAACCACTAGACCATCTCTCCAGCCCCGCTGTCAAGCTTTCTTAATTACCATATTATATTTACTAAGAACCTACCAAGTTAATATGGAGGAAAATAAATTTTAGGTATCTATCAATATCAAGTCGATTGGTCTGTTGTTACGGGGTCTTATATCGTCCAAGATGGCCAAGAACTCACTATGTTACGTACCCAGGGATGCCATCAAATCCCTGATCCTTCTGATTTTACCTACCCAGTGCAGGGATTACCAGTGTGTACTACCAAACAGCTGCTCCTATATCATGTCTTCTTTTGGCTGATAGAAAAAGTGACTCTCGAATGTCACTTACTATTTAGTGGGAAATTGGCATGGGAGGTTTGAAGAAGATAAAAAAGATGTATGGCTCAGAGCATTCTCCTTTTTCAGGAGGGAGGAATATTGGGAGTTTGAGATCAAATTTAAGATTTTGTAAGCTGGGCATGGTGGCGCACACCTTTAATCCTAGCACTTGGGAGGCAGAGGCAGCAGGCGGATCTTTGTGAGTTCAAGGCCAGCCTGGTTTACAGAGTGAGTTCCAGGACAGCTGGGGCTACAGGGAGACCCTGTCTCGAAAAGACCAAAAAAAACTTTTTCGAGGCAGGGTCTCCCTGTACTCCAACTGTCCCGGAACTCACTCTGTAGACCAGGCTGGCCTTGAACTCACAAAGATCCACCTACCTCTGCCTCCTAAGTGCTAGGATTAAAGGCATGCACCACCACAACCGGCTTTCTTTATTCTTGTATGTGTGGTATATACATGTTTGTGCATGGATGTATGCAAGGTGCTTGCCTATGTACTCAAGTATGGAGGCCAGATATTGACTTTTAAGTATCTTTATCTTTCTCCACCATATTTTTATTTATTTATTTATTTATTTATTTATTTATTTATTTATTTATTTTACTTCTTATGTGTATGAGTGTACTGCCTGCATGTAGGTAGGTGTACCTGTGTCCTGCAATCTCCACCTTGGTTTTTGAGACAGGGTCTCTCACTGGAGTTTGCTGTTTTGGTGAAACTGGTTGGCTAGCAACCCCCACAATCTACCTGTCTCCATCCATCATGGCGCTGGGGTTACTGGTGGACCATGGGTGTTGGGATGGAAACGCAGACTATCACGGTTGTGCAGCAAGCACTTTGCCCACTGAGCCATCCCAGCCCTTCTTTGTTTTTTGAGATAGCCCATGGCTCCAGACTGGTCTCAAATTTATAATTCTCACCGGGCGTGGGTGCCAGCCTTATCCAGCTTGGGAGGCAGAGGCAGGTGGATCTTTTGTGAGTCAAGACCAGCCTGGTCTACAGAGTGATTCAGTGGACAGCTGGGCTACAGGGAGACCCCTTCCCGAAAAGAAAAAAAAAAATTTATAATTCTCCCTTCTTCCTTTCCTTCTTTTCCTTCTTCCTTCTTTTCCTTCCTTCATTTTGTTTTGTTTTTGAGACGGAGTCTCATTCGTCCTCAGCTGACCCAGAACTTATTATATAGACTAGGCTGGTCTCAAACTCACAGAGATCCATCTCCTCTGCCCTCCAAGTGCTGAGATTAAAGGTGTTTTTTCATCAATGCCTGTTCATATTTTTTTTTTTGTAGATTTCTTTTTTTTTTTTTTTTTTTTTATTTTTTCTGTATGGTGATGAATGTACTGTCTGCATGCAAGTTTTGTGCAACCGTGTCGTGCAATGCGCGGAGGGTCAGAAGAGGGTCTCGGATTCCCCTGGAACTGGAGGTCTCCTGGATTGGAGTTCAGACGGTTCTCGGCCGCCATGTGGGTGCTGGGGATCGAACGGGTCCTCTGTAAGAGTGGTCGGCGCTCTTAACCGCTAGGCCATCTCTCCAGCCCCATATTGTAGATTTCTAATGAGACAGTATCAGATGCACCATTTATCAATCTTATTTACCGGCAGGCCCTTTTTGAGACAGGGTTTCCCTGTAGCCCCAGATGGCCTGGAACTCGCTATGTAGATCAGGTTGGCCTTGAACTCACAGAGATCCCTGGCACAGGCCCTTTTCAATGACCATACCTACTTAACTCTGAAAGTATATAAAGAATCTCAGGTTCAAACTATAGTATTAGATAGAAGTTCCTTATAAACTAATTGTATATTTTTATTTTCATGTGAAAAATATATTTGCCATTAACTTATTCAAAGCCAAAATGGCTTGAGCCAGAGGGGGTATGTTTAGCGGTAGGGTAGAGGGGTATGCATGTTGTACATACACAAAGTCTTTTTTTTTTTTTTTTTTTTTGGTCTTTTCGAGACAGGTCTCCCTGTAGCCCCAGCTGTCCTGGATCCCTCTGTTAACCCCGGCCTGGGGGCTTGAACTCACAAAGATCCGCCTGCTGCCTCTGCCTCCAAGTGCTAGGATTAAGGTGTGCCCACCCCTGCCCAGCTTACAAAATCTTAAATTTGATCTCAAACTCCCAATATTCCTCCCTCCTGAAAAAGGAGAATGCTCTGAGCCATACATCTTTTTTATCTTCTTCAAACCTCCCATGCCAATTTCCCACTAAATAGTAAGTGACATTCGAGAGTCACTTTTTCTATCAGCCAAAAGAAGACATGATATAGGAGCAGCCTGTTTGGTAGTACACACTGGTAATCCCTGCCACGGGTAGGTAAAATCAGAAGGATCAGGGATTTGATGGCATCCCTGGGTACGTAACATAGTGAGTTCTTGGCCATCTTGGACGATATAAGACCCCGTAACAACAGACCAATCGACTTGATATTGATAGATACCTAAAATTTATTTTCCTCCATATTAACTTGGTAGGTTCTTAGTAAATATAATATGGTAATTAAGAAAGCTTGACAGCGGGGCTGGAGGATGGTTAGATGGTAAGGCACCGAATGCTCTTTGCAGAGGCCTGGGTTGATCCCCATCCCACATGGCGGTGAGACACTGTCTGTAACTCCAATTCCAAGAAACCTCCAGTTCCGGGGAATCCGACACCCTCTTCTGATCCTCCNAAAAAAAAAAAAAAAAAAAAGAAGAAGAAGAAAACGAGCAAACAAATCCAAAATGTTTAATAATACATTAAAGGGTACAAGGAGTTCTGACCTAAAAATGCCTTAGAAACATTTGTTTAATATCCCCTAAAGCTTATTTGGGCAAGAAATCAGCTGTTTGGTAATTCTATCTTTTTAGTAAGTGCTCCTTGAGATAGACAGGGGCTCAGGAGTTCTGGGCTAGCCCCAAACTCCCTATGCAATCAACGTTTATCTTTTTTTATTATTATTTATCTTTGTATGTGTATGAATGTAGGTCTGTGCACCCGTGTCGTGCAATGCCGCGGAGGTCAGAAGAGGGTCTCGGATTCCCCTGGAACCGGAGTTCTCCTGGAATTGGAGTTACAGACGGTTCTTAGCCGCCATGTGGGTGCTGGGGATAGAACCCGGGTCCTCTGCAAGAGCGTCGGGGCTCTTAACCGCTAGGCTATCTCTCCATTCCCTCAACGTTTATCTTAAACTCCTTCCTGGTCCATCTGTATCCACACCATGTTCTGGGATTACAGGTATGCACCACTGTGCCTGGCTTCACTCAGTGCTGGGGATCAAACCATGCTAGACAAGCTTCAAGCATGCTAGGCAAGCACTCCATCAACCGAGCTGCATCCCCAGTCCTATGAGTTCTGCTCAGGAACAGATTAATCTGTGGCCAAGCTACTTAAGGATTATTCTGAAACAATACTTGATACACTTGTAGTAAGATCAACTCTGAAACATTCTAGACAAGAATCTACTCAGATAAAGAACCTGAGGCAAAGCTGCAGCTATGGAGCCAAAACAAACACAAAAGGTGGCTTCTGCCTTCCTGTGAACCTGCTTGGGAACCCCTCATTTTCCAGTGCCCTGGAGAAAAAACACCATTTGCTGGAGCATTTCTATCCTGGCAAGCACCACTGTGTCAGACCTGTTTAGTCAGTGATCTGTACAAACAGGCTGCAGAATAAAAAATGACTCAGGGCATAAGAACTCTAAAGTCTCTGAATTAGCAGAAACTTTTTTTTTTGTCTTTTCAAAAATTTTTATTTTTCTCTATGCACTGTCTGCATGCAGGTCTGTGCGCCCGTGTGGTGCAATGCCCTGGAGGTCAGAAGAGGGCGTTGGATTCCCCTGGAACTGGAGTTAAAGACGGTTCTCAGCCGCCATGTGGGTGCTGGGGATGGAACCCAGGTCCTCTGCAAGAGCAGTCAGTGCTCTTAACCACTAAGCCATCTTTCCAGCCTGGAAACATTTATTTTTAAGACAATATATCTTAGATGTTCCCACATTGAAAGATTTGCCTGAGCACTGAAGCCAATAGATAATTAAACTTTTAATACCAACAAAGCTATATTGAAAAACCTAAGCCATTTTGACAGTTTCTGAATCATAGGGGGTGAAGAAGGTACAATCCTCACTCACCCAATGAGACAACATTTCCATAATTCTCCTGCATGACGTCTCTGTAAAGGTCTCTTTGTGTAGGATCCAGAGGTCTCCATTCTTCCCTCGTGAGGTACATGGCCATATCTTCAAATGTCACAGGTGCCTGAAATCATACAATGCTTCCTCACTACTTCGTATCTAGGAAGTTAGTACCCGTTTTTCTTCTTGAAATTAGAGACATGGTTAGAAATGTCGAGAAGACAAAGGCATTAAGTCTCACCTGTAGAGTCCAAAGAAGAAAAAAAAAAAAAAAGAAGACATGTGGTCAAAAGGCAGGGGGCAATAACTAGCTAACTGTTCTGGCCCCACGGCCATCTATCCCAGCCTACTTTTGGAACCTTAGCCTCTCTAGCCATGTCCTTTTCAGAACACATCTAGAACTTATATTGCTCCATGCCTCTCCATACAAATGTTCTGCTTAGACTGAGTGAAATTCTCTTTTTTATGGGTGAGTTCTAGCGCCAACTGTTGTTTGGTGTCCCAAGTCCGCTGATCTCTTCTCCCTCGAATACCCCACATAGAATTAATCATCCCCCACTTACCAGTTCCCTTACCACACCGTATCATAGTTAACCCTAACAATTGTAGGCAGGGAGGTACCGCCCGTCTTGTCCAGTGTTTCTTTCTCTCCAGTATTTAAAGGCATACAGCAGGTGTCTAGTATATGCTTGAATGCGGCTATAGTCTAAGGCTTCTGGAGCAGAATAGCAAGGCGAGCTAATTAATAATTCCAGGAAGATTTGCACAATTTAAAAAATCAGGCGAGATGGGTGAGCAGAGGCGAGGTCCGGGAAGCCCCCCCCGCCCCCCAGCTTACCTGGGACCCAGACATGAGCAGGGTAGCTGCCATCTCGAGCGCAAGCGTTGGCCTCCTGGGAGCCAGAGCAAGAAAAGCAGCGCTGAAGGAGGCGAAAAGCAGGGCGTGAGGCGCTGAGAGGCCCTGCCCACTCCCCAGGGCTGGAGTTCTAGCCGCAGGGCGGGCGGGGAAGGCCCTGATCTCGCAGGTCCCTCCTCCCAGACCCCGCGAGCCTGACCTGCCCTCTGGGTCTGTTAAAGACCGAGCAAAAGCAATAGCAGAATGGCAGAGGACAGCCCCCAGGTTAGGTCCCTCCCGGGCAGGGGGTCAGGTCGATGCAATTTCAGGGAGGAGGCTCACAGCCCAGCCCATAGAAACGCCTCTGCTCTTCCATCTCCGGGCTGGGGCCTTTCCGGCAGCAGCCTTAGCCAATCAGTGAACGAAACTCATAAGCACTTGACCGATCAGATGCCAAAGCCTCGACCCTCCTCCTGCAGCGTGGCCCAGTAGCTCCATTAGGCATGCGCAGCAGGCCTCGTGGGCTGCTGGGACTTGGAGTTCCACCCCGGTGTACAAAGGCCACTTAAGAGACCAAGAGCAGAGGAGGGAAAAGAACAAAAGGGTCCATTCTGGACCATGTCCTTCTAGACAAGAGGAAGTACTCCCCGCTTATCTTGGAGACCACATCATGATTCAGCAAGGTAGAATACCCCGCTTCGGGCCTAGGACCGTCTCTGAGTTAGCTCTTATTATCCGCGAGGTCAGACTTCAGCGATGAGCTCCGCCGGGATCAGTCCTTATTTGACAGCCCAGACCAGAGAGGAAAACGGCCCCCATCCAATCCCCCTCCGAGACTCCAAGGCCGCGCTGGAACTTTGGGCTCCTCCCACGCACTACACCTCCCAGCTGCTCCAGGCCCAAGGACTACAACTCCCAGTAGGGTTTGCGCCCCCCCCCTGCAGACTACAAGTCCCAGCAGGCCTCGCGCCGTCCACCCTGCGCGGGACTGTGGTCTGCAACCCGGCCTGGAGTGTCTTGATGTTAACCCTGTAGTGGGGAGCGGCCGCGTTTTTTTATAGAGGGGCACCAATTGCGCTCCTGCAAGACTCCAGAACCCTGATATCAGAAGCGGGGGAGGGGAGAGGGCGTGTAAGGAGTTGGTTGGCTCCAGGGTGGAGACTCACGGACCGCAATTGCTGAAAAGGTTCTGCAGACCTCCCACACCAAAGCGACCCCTGGGAGGGGGTACTCAGGGTGTTAGCTGTTTCTGGCTCCAAGCAGGAAGCCACAAACCCGAGTTAGGGATGAACAGACTTACCTCCTGCTCTGCAAAAGAGCCAATGGATTGCTGGTTCCAAGGTCCTGGAGAGGCCTGAGCTACTAAAGCCCCAGAGGCCTGGTGTTCAGGAGATCCTAGACACCAAAGGCAGATTTCTGAGATCTCAGCCGCAGGTAGAAATTTCAGTCCACAGATTTGCAGGCAAAGCCCAGAGTCTGATCCAAAAGACTCACAGATTGCGGAGCATACGGCCTTGTTCTGCAGCTCAGAAGAAACCACAATTTCATAACAGATCCTTCAGGCCACAGCAGCTGGCCAAGAATCACCAGCAGCAGCTAAGTTGCGTTCAGTAGATGTTCCTCCGAAGACGACTTGCAGCCTTCCCTTTCCCGGGCCAGGCTGAGGGACTTAAACAATGGAAGGCGAGCTCTAGGCAAAACAGGCATTCTGCATGGGGAAGAACTAGCTCCCAGCTCGCTGTAGCCTTGGAGAGGGAAGTGATGGAAAAAGTATAGCAGCTTATTAGGGACTCCCACCCTCTTCAAGTTATAAATATCCACAGATCCTTGGCTTCATGCCCGGAAGCTTGTTGTCTCTGTACAGGAGACTTTTCTGCCTGGGCTGTGAAAAGGGGCTTTTCTTTTGTTTTGCAGATACATCCACCCACTGAAGGACTTGGGAAAAAAAATCTTTTTTCCAAATATGACTCCAGGCCACGCTTTAATTAGAGTGCCCTGTCCCCAGTGCCCAGTTATTTATGGTTAAATTACTCAAATGTCTAATTTTGTGCTAGCAGGACCCTACCAGCCATAAAGCACCATCTTCTATCTCTGCTTCCCTTCCACTCTCAAAGTGGGTCTAAGAATTCCTCAGATGCTGCAGAATTTACCATTTACATCCTGCAACACTGAGCCAGCCAATCCTGAGAGAGCCCTACATTAGAACCTGGGCTGTGTATCCTTCAGAAATATCTGTGATTCCCTTCAGGCCTATTTCCTTTCCTATAAAGTGTGAATCATCATAACTAAGGATGTTGAGAGGTGAATTAAAGCACCCCGCACAGAATAAGTATTCAGACCATAGGTGTTATGATTAATCCTTTTGATAGCAGGAGAAATTTCCAGAAAGGCCCATGAGTATGTTCAATGGGCTGAAGGTCAGGAAAAATCAGAGCTTCTTGGGTCCTGAGGATCTGGGGGAGACATCCTCACATTGGTTTTTCTGATGGACATACTGAAGAAATTGAAATTGAGCAAGTGCATGGGTCAAGTATGTGGTACCTACTAGAGCAGAGGTATTTGGAGCTGCCAGCAACCCAATAAATTGAGGGAAAACTGTGAGTCGGGGGTCAATGCCCAAATTCCTGGAAACAAGGGCCGGGTGGGTGGGAGAGGGTGGAAAGGTGGTGATGGTGCAAACTGGGGAGTAACTAAAGGTCTCTACGGTGAGTGAGGGCCTGAGTTCCACCCCCAGGGGCTCCCGTTTCCAGCCTGCTCTGGTAGATTGCTTTGGGAACAGGCCTTCTGTCCGCCTTGCTTCAGTCCTTTAAGCCATCTTTTGACCCCTTGCTGTTCCTGGAGCAGGATTGTCCTGGGCTTGTCTGCCTTTTTTTTTTTTTTCTTTCCCATGGGGAACCCTCCCGGAATGAGAAGCTGTGTGCACGACAGGGGCCAGTGCATCTGGAGACCCTGGAGGACTGGGAAAGGAAAGACAGTGGCTGAGAGGTTTCCTGTTGGTTGGGGTCACTGGAGGGGAAGGTGGCTTCCTGCCCCATTGTTCAGTGTTACTCAGAAACACGGTATGTGGTTTTCCAGAATCAGTTGGAAAACCCTGTCTGTTCCCACCATTCAGCAAAGGATGATCACCATGTGCAGAAGCTGCAGTACAGTGTGGCGCCAGAAAGGGGGCTCCAGCTTTGGATTTGAAAAAAAGAACCTGCTTGCATGTGTGTTAGCAAACCACATCAGTGTTTCTGTGGGACACAGTAAATAATTGATTATATAAATCTATGGCTATGAGCAGCCCAATTGTATTTTTTTATCGTTGTTTATTTTTGGTGTCAGAAACATTGTTTTGTGGGCCTGGAGAGATGGCTCAGCATTGGCTGCTCTTGCAGAGGACCCTGGCTCAGTACCCAGCACCCACATGGCAGCTAACAACTGTTCATAACTCCACTTCCAGGGGGTCTGAGACCCTCTTCTGACACCCATTGGTGCATGACATGGATGTACTTACATACATGCAGGCAACACTCATACCCATAAAATAAAATAATTTTTTTTGAGACAGAGTCTCCCTGTAGCCTCAGCTGGCCTGGAACTCATTATGTAGACCAGGCTGGCCTTGAACTCACAGAGATCCACCTGCTTCTGCCTCCAGAGTGTTGGGATTAAAGGTGTGCACCACCATGCCTGGCTAAATTAAAAAAAAAAAATTTAAAGAAACATTGCTTTGTTTAACATTTTAAAATGTGCCTTCCTGCAAGAAGAGAGGTGGTAAGGCCATGCTGTCGAAGACCTGGTGTAAGCATGGGAAAGATGTATTGAGACCACACTTGCAACAAAGTGTACAGTCTCTGGAATGCCAGAGAGTGTTACCAAAGGCCACTAAACCAATGAAGCAAATATTGGTCTCCTTGAGTCAAGCAAGACTCCTCTGTCAGCATCAGCTGCACCTCACCTGCCTGGAAATACTGTGCAGCAGTGGCAGCCATATGTCTGTATATCCCAAATCTAATTGGCTATTAGCTCTCTCCTTGGAGGAATAATTCACAGCTGATGCCACAAGCTTACATCCTCTAGAGGTTAGGAGATGTTATAAGCCACAGTAAGACCTTGTCATCTTTTACAGAAAAAATATAGTTCATGGATTAGCATATCATCCAAATATCTGTGTCTATACCAACGTAACCTACCATAATAATTAGTACTGTTTAAATGCATGTGGGGGCTGGAGAGATAGCCTAGCAGTTAAGAGCGCCGACCGCTCTTGCAGAAGACCCGGGTTCGATCCTCAGCACCCACATGGCGGCTGAGAACCGTCTGTAACTCCAATTCCAGGAGAACTCCAGTTCCAGAGGAATCCAACGCCCTCTTCTGACCTCCGCGGCATTGCACGACACGGGTGCACAAATCTCCATGCAGACAATGCATTCACACACATAAATAAAT
>VZQC01004831.1:3765250-3854701 GCA_009823505.1 Rhizomys pruinosus
CAATTACCCAATTGTAAGTATTTCTTGTATAGGGCCCCCTGAGCTTTTGTCCAAAGCAGTTGGGCATAACGCATTTTGGAAACAACAACAACAACAGAAAAGACTGCATCAAAGAACTGACTGAAACAGTGAACTTCTGCTCAAAACAGTCAACTTCCCCATGGAAAATATTGAGAATGACTAAGAGATGGAAAGCATGTTTGGCAGAATGCACGAGCTCTGGCGGGGTGGGGGAATGAGCAGGAACACGGGTCTAGATTTGTTAAAAATAAATAAATAAATAAATAAATAAATAAATAAATTTATGTGAAGAAAAAAGAAAAAAAAAAAAAAAAAGAAAATGAAGACAAGGTTTCACTATGCTGCCGAAGCCATCTTTGAACCCCTGGGTTCGGTGACACTCCTTAGCCTCCCAAGTAGCTAGAATTACAGGCACACAGCACCATGCCTGACTTGCTGTTTCTCTCTTCTTCCTTCCTCCTCTTCCTCCCTCCTACTCTGTATTGGGGATGTGGTCCAGGGCATGCTCACCATTTGCTCTACCACTGAGCTACGTGTTCCACCCACATCTGCTATTATTCAGTGGCAAGGAGAACTCTAAACAAAGTTTTTCCAGGCCACTGTCAAGGATATGACCCTTCCAACTGAGATACTGACTTTCTGTACAAATCTGTCACTACAGACTCTGAGTGCCATGCCCCAGTTAGGCTTCCCATTAGCCAAACTTTTTCTTGTTTTTGAAACAGGGTCTCACTATAGCCCTGGTTGGCTTAGAATTCACTATGGAGACCAGGTTGGCCTCGATCTCTCAGATATCTGCCTTCCTCTGCCACCAGAGTGCTGGGATTAAAGGTCTGTATCATCATGCTTGCTTTAGCCAATCATTTTTCCTGATTACTAATTCACAACATAAAACCCTCCAACCCGCCGGGCATGGTGGCGCACGCCTTTAATACTAGCACTTGGGAGGCAGAGGCAGGCGGATCTTTGTGAGTTCAAGGCCAGCCTGTTTCACAGAGAAAGTTCCAGGCTAGCTGGGGCTACAGGGAGACCCTGTCTTGAAAAGACCAAACAAAACAAAACAAAACAAAAACCCTCCATCCCACCAAGCCCCCCATGTACAGCAGAGCTCAGTGTTTTCCTTCAAGTGAACTTTTATTTGTGCTCCGGGCCATAGAATTTGTGCTGTTTCTCTGCTCTTCCTCACCTTGTGCACTGGCATCCTGGCTGGTGGCTGGGTCAGCAGAACTACAAAACAAACCAAAAGGCAACAGAGTGACAGGTCTCTCAGAGTTATGTGACAGTGCTGTGGAGACACAAAGAAGGTATGGTCTAGAGCCACACAGCCTGGACCTGTAACCAAGCTCTGCCATTATCTGAGCAACCTTGAGCCCGTCACTCATTGTTTTTTGTTTTTGTTTTTTAATTTTTTTTATTAATTTTATTTATTTCTGTATGTGTATGAATGTACTGTCTGCATGCAGGTCTGGGCACCCGTGTCGTGCAATGCCGCGGAGATCAGAAGAGGGTGTCAGATTCCCCTGGAACTGGAGTTCTCCTGGAATTGGAGTTTCAGACGGCTCTCGGCCACCATGTGGATGCTGGGGATCGAACCTGGAGCCCGTCACTCATTGTAAATGGGATCGTAATGCCGGCCTCGGTGAGCATGACGTCAGGTAATCCTGAATGGCACCGTGGCAGGCTCTCAGTTCACAGAACAAATATCATGACTGTTACCCATCACTTGGTTGGAGTTTTGGACTCCTATACAGCAGTGAAAAGTAATTGAAAATATTGCTGGAAGATACAGGTCCAACCTCCCATGGGCCTTAACTTTCCAATAGGCAGGAAGGAAGAGCTGGTTTGGAATATGAAGAATGTCCTTGGCCCGTGGCAGCAAGCATCACGCACACTGATCCACAGAGAGGCTGGGCCAACATCTTTTATCCTCACATCCCCCTAGGAGGTCGGCACTAGCAGTATCCTTTCCATGGTTTTTTATTTTTCTCTTCCTCCTCCTTTCCTCTCTCCCTTTTTCCCTCCCTCCTTTCTTTCTTCCTTCCTTTTGGATTTCATGAATCATAGGCTGACCTCAAATTTGTTTGTAACCAAGGGTAATCTTGAACTTCTGATCCTCCTGTTTCTCACTGCCAAGTGCTGGGCTACAGGCATGCGCCACCACACCCAGTTTATGTGGTTCTGGGGATGGAACCCCAGCACTCAGCTGAGCAGCATCGCAGCCTGTTTGTGTATGTGTGTGTGTATGTGTGTGTGTATGTGTGTATATGTGTGTGCACATGTGTGTGTGTGCACGTGTGTGTATGTGTGTATGTGTGTACATGTGTGTGTATGTGTGTGTGCGCGTGTATGTGTGTGTATGTGTGTGCGCGTGTGTGTGTGCGCATGTGTGTGTGTGTGTGTGTGTGTGTTACTAGGGTGAACCCAAGGCCTCATGCATTCCAGGACATGCTATACTCCTGAGCTACACCAAGGAAGTGGTATTCTGAGAGAATTCTGTTTGGCCCCCATAGCTGAAAACCAAGCTGCTGCCCTAGCAGGCAGGTGACAGTGCTGGATGGTAGAAGACCTTTCCAGGGCTTCCTGAGGAGAAGAGGACACCCGGGTCACTTCAGGACCACTCTCATGGGACAGGGCTCATCCTCCCTATGTCCTTGTGTGGCCAGGTTCAAGGGCAATAGTTACTGTGAAAGTCCTTTGCAGAGGCCTGGTCCAAAGGCTCGGTACTGCTGCATTTCCTCCTCTCTGTGTCCCTCGGAAGCCAAATCCATCCATGTTCAACTGAGAGCCTTGCACATCCTGCCACCCACCCCAGCTGCTGCCTTTCCGAAACTACGCTGCCTCCCCAGCATCTCCCTGCCACTGTCCTTGCTCTGCAGACCAACTCTACAGGCTGATTGTGCAGGCTGGCAAGCCTCCAGCCTGCTAGGTCAGGCCTAACTGGCAGTGGATAGACCATTCTGTGGGGCAGTATCTGTGGATGACAGGGGAAAGAGAAAGTTACAAACATACAGACCTTCCAGCGATTCCCACATTCATTGCATAAGACAAAGGTGGTCATGGGCTCATCAGCACTGCGTGTCTGCACCTGATAGAAAGAAAAATCACTCAGGAAGTCATGCCCCCATTCTAGGGCCTGCTGTGGCTCCCACTGTTTTCAGAAGCAGGTTCAAATCTTTCAGGTTGACATTGTTACCTCACTTGGGCATTTCCCTTGTCATGGATCTATCTCCTCTGGTCATCTGTTAACCCACTCTCAGAATCCCACTCACTCAAACTGGCCTTTGCACCTGCACTCTTGTTGATCCTTTTTTTTTTTTTTTTTATTTTTTCGAGACCCGGGTTCTCCCTGTAGCCCCAGCTTCCTGGAACTCACTGTGTAACCAGCTGGCCTTGACTCACAAAGATCCACCTGCCTCTGCCTCCCAAGTGATGATTTAAGGTGTGCACACCACACCCGGCTGTTGTTGATCCTCTATAACTGCTCTTTCTTCTCTTGTCAAAGCCTCACCTCTTATTAGAATTCTTCCAGCTGGGTGTTGTGACCATGCTTTAATCCCGCTAGGAGGCAGAGGCAGGTGGATCTCTGTGAGTTCAAGGCCAGGCTGGTTTATAGACAAGTTCCAGGATGGGTGGGGCTCTAACGGATACCCTGTCTTGAAAGCCAAAACCAACAAACAAAACAAACAAACAAAAAAAACAGATAAGGGTTAGCTGGGGCATGGTGGTGCACGCCTTTAATCCTAGCACTCGGGAGGAAGAGCATGTGATCTTTGTGCGTTCAAGGCCAGCCTGGTCTACAGAGTGAGTTCCAGGACAGTGGGGCTACAGGGAGACCCTGTCTCAAAAAGACCAAAAAAAAAAAAAAAAAAAAAAAACAAGGGAAAAAGAAAAGGTTTAGATCTGAGTTCATTAGCCTCCCTGCCACTGGCCTCTTGGACAAAGTTGTAGAGACATTCATCCATCTGGGCTTCAGTTTCCCATGAGGGGTCTGGGTTCTGCATTGCCACGTTCCCTTCCAGTCATCTGGGACTCCTCTGAAGGTCTGTGCTGGGCAGCTGCTTGGAAGACAGTGTGGCCCAGCCTGGAGTCTGGGCCTTGGTCTCACTTTAGGGCAGATGAGAGATACTGGCCCCGCCTCATGGACACATAGCAGCTGATTCAACAGTGTGAACATTTTCCAGAAGCCACAGTGCACTGTGGTGGTGTCCTCAGGCTTGTCCTGCACCCTGGTGCCTGGAGATTTTAGTTCTTGCTTCCCCTTGGTACCTCCCTGGGCTTCTCTCTCTCTCCCTGCTGTGACCCCCACCTGCTCCCCTCCCGGCCCCTCCACTGCCACCCACCTGGTTATAGGTGCAGTTTTTCTTCTTGCATTTGCTGCACCGTAAGAGGTCAGTGGTGGTTCCTCCGGTCTTGGCCATCTGGTGCTCACGGATGGCCTCCTGCGTCATGGCATTTCTCAATTCCCTCAGCTCATCGCTGGCCATTTCCTGGAAAGATGTGAGTCTGTGTGTTAGGATTGGGGGCCACAAGGCTCTGCCTCTTGCCTGGTTTCTAGAGTATGAACAAAGCAAAGCAGGAGATACCAGCCAGGTGTGGTGGCGCACAGCTTTGATCCTAGCACTCAGGAGGCAGAGGCAGGCGGATCTCTGTGAGTTCAAGGCCAGCCTGGTCTACAGAGTGAGCTCCAGGCTGGGACTTAAAGGGAGACTCTGTCTCAAAAATACAAAAAAAAAGTAAAAAAAAAAAAAAAAAGCAGGAGATACCATGTTGGATCACAAGCACAGAGCTGGTGTAGAGATGGCTCAGTGGTTAAGAGTACAGTGACTCTTGCAGAGGACCCAGTTTCAGTTCCAACATGGTAGCTAACAACCACCTGTAACTCCAGTTCCAGGATATCTAACACCCTCTTCTGGCCTCTATGGTCATTGCAAGACATGGATGCACTTACATGCAGGCAGAACACTCACTAAATAAAAAAAAAATTACAGTGAGTCTGGACCTGTGGTCCTGTCTCACCTGGGAAAAGCCTGTCCTGGAGGACTCTCCACTGCACCCTGGCTGGAAAGTCCAGATGTTTGAAACAGGACTTACTATACATGTAGCCCAGGTTGACCTCAAACTCATGGCTGTTCTGTTTCAGCCTCCTGAGTGCTAGGATTGCAGGCACATGCTAGCTCACCTGGTTTGGAGGCTTCTATTGTTACTGGAGCAGAACTTGTCCCATACTATTTACAGAAGCTTCCTGCCTGGGCCAAAAGGTGGTCACAGAATGAAAGGCATTCAGGTGTGCATGCCTACCCCCAAGGTGTTGGTGATTGAAGGCGTGCATGCCTACCCCCAAGGTGATGGTGTTTGGAGGTGTGCATGCCTACCCCCAAGGTGATGGTGTTTGGAGGTGTGCATGCCTACCCGCAAGGTGATGGTGTTTGGAGGTGTGCATGCCTACCCCCAAGGTGACTCAGTCCTTGACCATATGAGGTTAGAAATGAGCACACAGTTGTCTGTGCAAGACACGCATTCTGCCAGTGCCTCAATCTTGCACTGCTGGACTTCCAGCTCTGTGAGTGCAAATGTGTGCTGTTAGGAGCTAGCAGGCATGAGGTGGTTGTAGCCTGGGGTAATGAAGACACTGCAAAGCTAAGTCAGGGCTATGTTGTCATTTTATGAAAAAGATCAGCCCTTGCTGGGGCTGTATCTCAGATAGTAGAGCATTTGTCTGGCATAGGTAAAGCCCTGAGTTCAATCCCCAGTACCAGGAGAGAAAAGGAAGAAAGCTCAGTCCTAGCCAGGTGTGATGACCCATGCCTATAATGCCAGCATTGTTTGCAAGACCAAGGAGGGAGGGTCATCCTGGATTCCATAGCAAGATCCTGGTTCAAAAACAACAAAAATCAGACTTTTTTTTTTTTTTTTGGTCTTTTTGAGACAGGGTCTCCCTGTAGCCCCAGCTGTCCTGGAACTCACTCTGTAGACCAGGCTGGCCTTGAACTCACAAAGATCCACCTGCCTCTGCCTCCCGAGTGCTAGGATTAAAGGCATGCGCCACCACGCCCGGCTCAAAAATCAGACCTTTTAACTATGCACAGTGGAGCCAGCAAGATGGCTCAGCAAGTCGTGGTGCCATCAGCCCCAAAGACCTGAGTTTGCTCCTCAGAGCCCACAGGGCAGAAGCAGAGAACTGACCTCTATGCACACTGTGGAGTGTGTGCTCCACAGCATCTGTGTTCTTCCATAAATAAATTGGACATAACAATAGCTTTGATACATGGTTGATGTGAAGGTGCCAAGTTCCCTGTTTATCTAACCCTGGGGCTCTGATGTTTGGGGTGTTGAGTAAAGAAGTGAGTTCTCACCTCAGAAGAGTATTCATATCCATAGCATAACACCATATGATAACCCTCCAGGACCATGCATATGCCATTCACACACCACACACATTAATCACACATCACACACTACACCAACCACATACCACACACCACACCTACAATAAGTACACACCACACACACAATAACAACATACAGTAATCACACACAACATAATATACTACATACTATACCCATATTAACCACATACCACACACACAGTAACCACATACCATGTACACATATAATAACTACATACCACACACACAATAACAACACACAACACAATATACTACATACCACATGCAAAATAACAACACACATTAATCACACACAATACAATATACTATATACTACACCCATATTAACCACATACCACACACACAGTAACCACATACCACAAAATATCATATTAATCACACACCAAAAATCACATACCACACACATGGTAACCACACACTAACTATAGTATCTATAAACCACATATATACTAACTATACACCATACAATATATTAACTACATGTTAATGTACACACATTAATCATACTCCAAACATATATACCAATAATACATCATACCCACTAACCACATACCAATCATACATTAACACATCATACTATACTAACCACACACTATACACATACAAACTACACAGACCATATAATATACGAGCCACACTCCACAATACTAACCACAGAGCACATCCACTGACCACACCAACCACACACCACACAATACACTAACCAGATCATACTCATACTAACCACACACAGCAGCCACATACCATATACACAGTAGTCACACACCACACAATAAAGTGACCATACTACACACAAACTAACCACACTCCACACACTAACCACACTCCACACACACTAACCACACTCCACACACACTAACCACACTCCACACACACTAACCACACTCCACACATGCTAACCACAGACCATTCAATACACTAACCATACTATGCACACACTAACCACATACCACATATACTAACTATACACCATACAATAAAGTAACCACACTCCACACACCACATAACATACATTAACCACATTCTATACATGTTAACCACAGGCCATTCAATACACTAACCATACTGTGCACACACTAACCACATACCACATATACTAACTATACACTATACAATAAAGTAACCACACTCCACACACCACATAACATGCATTAACCACATTCTTTTTTTTTTAATTTTTTTTAAATTTTATTTATTTCTCTATGTGTATGAATGTACTGTCTGCATGCAGGTTTGTGCACTCGTGTCGTGCAATGCCGTGGAGGTCAGAAGAGGGTGTCAGATTCCCCTGGAACTGGAGTTCTCCTGGAATTGGAGTTTTGGACGGTTCTCGGCTGCCATGTGGGTGCTGGGGATCGAACCCGGGTCCTCTGTAAGAGCGGTCGGCGCTCTTAACTGCTAGGCCATCTCTCCAGCCCTCATTAACCACATTCTATACATGCTAACCACAGACCATATAATATACTACACTCCATACACATAAAACACACACTAACCACACTCTACACATGCTAACTAATCATACACCATATAATACACAAACCACTCTCCATACATACTAACCACATCCCACACATACTAATCACATCACACACACTAACCATACTCTGCACATATATACCAATCATACACTATACCCACGAGCCACATACCAATCACATAACACACAATACACGAACCATACCATACCCATGCCAACCACACACCATATATACAATAACCACACTCCACACATATATGCCAATCACATACCACTGACATACACTCATCTCACACCACACATGCATTAATTATATAATATTCATATATAAACAACACTTCTCACATATCATACACATCAACATTCCATGTTACACCACACATAGCTGTGTATCCTACACCACACACACCACACACTAAATATCCTATCCATCTATTCACAAAAGGACACACACTCTGTATATCATACACCACACCCCCACATGACAACATAACACACAAAAGATTGCACACACACCATATACACACGCCACAATGTATGCATAAGGCCTGCACCACCCTCTTCCATCCCAGACCACCCAGACTCCCTGAAGTCTGCCCAGGCAGGGTCCTAACACATTTCCTCTCTCCTTCTCTGGGTCCCTTCACCTTTCCAGCATTTATTTAGTGGCTGTCAGAGAGTTCCCTGGTAGCTCTGAAGTGGACCACACATGAGGGTGTACCAAATGTCTTTCCAAGAGACTTGGGCTCTGAAATAAAAGGATCAAGCACTCACCTACCTGTCCAGGGAGGGTCTCCTACAGTCTTTAGTACTTTGGCTGGCGGGAGCTGAGCTGGGCCTCATGGAAGACCCCCTGGCTTGTGTCCCCAGTCATAGCTGCGGTTCCTCCTGAGCAGCTGGAGAGGCCTCCTAGCCCTTACACCAAAACCCTGCCCTTCTTACCTCTGCTGTCATCTTGGCGATGAGCCCAGGGGAAATGGCCCCACTAAGCACATTCCGCCTCAGGCCTGGGTTCCTGGGATCCTTCAGGTTGCTGATGCGGCTGCGCACACGGTTCCGGTACTTCATGTCCGTGCTCTTGAGCTCTTGGTAGATATGTGTCAGGGTCAAGGGGCAGCCTGCCATTCATGGAAGAGCACAGAGGATGGGAGCCTGGGCTGTGTTCTCCTCTCCTTGGCCTGCTACAGGGGTGGCAGTTATATGGTCTCTGCTCAGTGGGCATCTCGTTTGCACACTGGTGTCAGCTGGTATTAGCCAGGAAACAGTCTCCGAAGAAGAAACAAGATTACAGCAAGCACTGTGGTGTCGGAGACTGAGGGAATGGCCTGCTGGTCTGTCTGAGCCTCTCATGTGACTTTGTGTGGATCATGTCTCTTCTTTGCCTCAGTTCTCTTACTTAGAAAACACAGGGCTGTTAGGGGTCAGGGAGCCATGGCACACCAGACACCATGTGTGTGTGGAGCATGCCCAGTGCTTCACCCTCATAGGCTGTTAAGATGAGGAAAATGATGGTCACCTCTAGTTTGGAAGGACCCTTGGAAGTTGAGTCCAGTTGCCAGAGAAGAGCTATGTTTCCGGCTCTCTGCGAGGATGACCTTAGACTCCGGATCCTCCTGCATCCTCCTCTCGAATGCTGGATTACATACAGGTTAGCATTCTAGCAACTAAGCTACATCCCCAAGCTGTTTGATCAGAGATGTCCCTCCATACCTTAAATCCCCCTTCCTCTTTCCTTACGGGTACCCATTCATCCTGGGGAACCCACTTTGGGAATGCTAATCAGTCACTTCTCCCACAAACACATGAGGAAGCTGAAGCTTAGAAAGGGTGCAGACCCTTGTTCAAGGTCACAGGGAAGATTCTCGGCAGAGACAGGGCTGTAAGCCAGGCCTCCTCTTAACAGTAATGCTCAGGAAGTTACTCCTGGCCACAGACCACAGTGAGTTCTATCCAAACCCAGAATCCCAGACCCTTCTCTAACCCCTTTCAAGTCACAGGACAGGGTTGCGGAGATCAGCCTCGTTTTCTTGGTCTCTTGAGCCAAGAGAAGGCAGAAAGACAAAGCTGTTGCTGGGAAAAAGCACAGACAACAGAGACCGGGCAGCATAGAAAAAGGAACCTGGGGCTTTCTGGAATCAGTGGCAAGGAGGTGGCCTTATGGCTTTTTCTCGGTCTTTGTTTCAATGTCCTCTATACAGTAAGAGTGACAAGAAGGGCTGGAGAGATGGCTCATCACTTAAGAGCACTGGCTGTTCTAGCAGAGGAACCAGGTTCAACTCCCAACATGCAAGCAATATAATTGTACATGTTAAAAAAAAAAAGTAAAAGCCGGGCATGGTGGCGTACGTCTTTAATCCCAGCACTCAGGAGGCAGAGGCAGGTAGATCTCTATGAGTTCAAGGACAGCCTGGTCTACATAGTGAGCTCCAGGACAGCTCAGACTAAAAGGGAAATCCTGTCTCAAAAGACAAAAAAAATAAATAAATAAAATAAAAAAAGTGACAAGAACAGAATATGCCACAATGCAAGGGAATACTAGTAAAACTGCCATTCAGAGCCGGCGTAGTGGTGCACTCCTTTAATCCCAGCACTCGGGAGGCAGAGGCAGGCAGATCTCTGTGAGTTCAAGGCCAGCCTGGTCTACAGAGTGAGCTCCAGGCCAGCTGGGACTAAAGGAAGACCCTGTCTCAAAAAATACCAAAAAAAAAAAAAAAACCCCAAAACAAAAACAAAACAAAAAAAGCCCTGCCATTCAGGATTTTAGATCGTAGCTCTGAGGATGAGGGGACACTTGGAACCAAGACCACAGAGGAAGAAGACTTGGAAAGCAGTGTCCAGGGACTCTGACCCTTCAGGGGGCACACTTTGCCTTATCCTGTCAATTCAGGGGTACCCCACAGAGGACAGACTTTTGGGGGACACAGAGCACTCAAGACCTGTAGTTATCTTTCCCCCAGCTATAATCAAAGAGCTCAGGAGCTTGCCACAGCTTTGATTTCTTCTCCTTAAGGACAGAGACATCCAGTGGAGGAAGCAAATGACGAGGAAAGGAAGGAGGGGGACTAGAAACCAGACCATGCACTCCGCTTCAAACTGGACTTGGAGGACACAGAATGTTCTGGAGAAAATGAAGTCCTAAACCTCAGCTCTGGGTTCTTGAATTAACAGGAAATGGTGAAAATGTATTTGCTGAGAGGTTAGTGATTCAGAACTCATACAGGTGTTGCTGGAGAGTCACTGAATTGCTGTCGATAGGAACTACCAAGAACGAGCTGGGGGTACTCAGATCCTCCCAGATAAGAAAGAGACAGAAGCAGGTAGACTTGCTGCCTATGGTCTGCTCCCCGGACCTCCCTGGCAGGCTTGGCTGTGCTCCCTAGACGGATGAAGCCTAGAAACAGTCACTCCCCTCTCATGTGACATGAGATTCCCCACCCCCCCCCCACCCCCGGAGCATCTGTCCCCTTCCTTTCCTACCTCTGGTCTTAGACATCTAACTCTTTGTCTCCAGTGAAAAACTACAATATCCACTTAATGGAGAGTGGTTCTTTTTCTCAGCTACCACTTCTGGCTTCCAGCACAGGAATATTTTACCTCCACTGTCTCCACAAAGCCCCTGGCTGATGAGAAGTGGAAGACGGCCTGAATGGGAGAGTACACAGGAAGTACATAGATCCAAGGACAAAGGCCCTCAGTCTATCTCTGATACCCCAGAACTCCTGAGCCTGCCCCACAGGAACTTTCAGGAACGTTAACGTAGGCAACAAATGTCGGTTGCCTGGCACAGGGCCTACCTGGTGGTGTCAGAATGCAGGGAAGGGAAGGGGTGCTGAGCGCAAAGCACACGGCCCTCTGTCCACTCAGGAGGTAAATGCCTGAATCAGCTTCAGCATGTTTGATGTGGCCTGTCTGACACAGCTGATAAGTCCTCAGGTTCTAAAGTCACACTTTCAGGGTTCAGACCCTGACTCTGCAGCTGTATTAAGTCGCAGGAGCTTTGTCAGGTGACGGGAGTTCCCTGGGCCTCTGAACCTTTGCTTGATAGACCCAGGGAGCACACTTGGAAAGTTGCTCTTGGCACCTACTGACCTGTGGGGCATGATCTAACAACAACGTCAGCTGTACTCAGGAGCTCCGGCTCAAGGGGACAGCAGGGGTCTGTCCCTAGAACCTCATTCTACCTCAATTAGATGGTCCAGGCACTCAGACCCACAGGGCTTCAGGATATGATCTTCGATTTCTGATGCCAACTTGTCACAGTTAACTCCATAGACCTTGAAATCATCTAAAAAAGATTGGGGACAGACATCAGTCATGCCTGACCTTGCTAGGGACACCTACTTGACAAGGGCATTCCTACACCACTACCAGGACACTCTCGGCTGCTTTCCCTCCCTCATGCCCAGCCCTGGCCCTCACCTTCTGCCTTCAGGGCTGCTGACAGCATCTCCACACACTTATCCCGGACAGAGTCCCCTGTGAGGTAGCAGGGGGCCAGGAGGCAGGCGGAGGGGGAGAATGTAGGAGTCAAGGGGCTGCTGGGGGTCCTGGGGGTCTCTGCTTTTGATTTGCTGCTGTCAAATCTGAGGATGACATGTTGACATTAAGCAAACAAGCCATTCACGGAACAGCATGTTGAATGTTTCCATGGACTGTCTCCTCTAATCCCCATAACAATCCCATGAGGCAGGTGCTATTTTAGACTCTGGACAGAGATCACCCCATTTAATCCACATAACAATTCCATGAGGTTGGTGCTACTCTTATCCCCACATCAGAAGTGCATCTTAGAGACAGGTGCATTTATACAGATATGTTTGACTCTGGTCGCACATCTGGGAACCCATAATAACTCAAGCCCAGGCACTTGAGCTCCTAGTACCCAGGCTCCTCATCCACCACGGTACTCTATGGGTTATAGAAAAGGGAACATCCAATGGTTAGGCTCCCACCTGTAATGCCCTGTGCTAGCTGCTCTCTACATCTTCTCACGAGTTTATACCATCAGTCCATCCATCCAACCCTCCACCTAGTATTAATCAGGCACCTAGTTTTTTTTTTTCTTTCTTTATTTCTTTTTTTTTTTTTTTTTTTTTGGTCTTTTCGAGACAGGGTCTCTCTATAGCCCCAGCTGTCCTGGAACTCACTCTGTAAATAAGGCTGGCCTTGAACTCACAAAGATTCGACTACCTCTGCCTCTCAAGTGCTAGGATTAAAAGGCATGCACCACCACGCTGGGCTCAGGCACCTATTTTTCAAGGTGCTAAGACAAAGCAGCTAAACAGGCTATCAGTCTCCTCCTAGAGCTCACAAGCTAGAGAGTAGTGTCTATCTATCACCATCTAAGAGGCCCAGCTCTTACCTGGTGACAGAGTTGTATCAGTCACTTCATGAATATTTTCTTTAAAAAAAATTGGGGGGCTGCAGAGACAGCTCAGCAGTTAAGAGCACTGGCTGCTCTTGCAGAAGACCGGGCGTGGTGGCGCATGCCTTTAATCCTAGCACTTGGGAGGCAGAGGCAGGTGGATCTCTGTGAGTTCAAGGCCAGCCTGGTCTACAGAGTGAGTTCCAGGCCAGCTGGGACTGGGAGACCATGTCTCGAAAAGACCAAAAAAAAAAAGAAGACTAGGGTTCAAATCCCAGCACCCATATGGCAGCTAACAGCTGCCCATAACTGCAGCTCCAGGGGGATCTGACCCCTTCTTCTGACTTCCACAGGCATTGCCATTATATACATGCAGGCAATACATGGGTACACATACAATAGAAATAATAAATATTTTATTGCTGGGTGTGGTGGCGCATGCCTTTAATCCCAGCACTCTGGAAGCAGAGGCAGGGGGATCTCTGAGTTCAAGGCCACCTTGGTCTACATAGTGAGTTCCAAGCCAGCTGAGGCTACAGGGAGATCCTGTCCCAAAAAAGACAAAAAAAAAATAATAATAATAAATATCTATAAAATAGATGAAATATAAAATATACCCACTTTTTTCTTCATATTTTGCAGTATTTGGGGATTGAATTTAAGGCCTCACACACTCTAGGCAAGAATTCTACCACAGGGCTACATCATCCTCTCAGCCCCTGTTAAAAATTTTTATTTCGAGGGCTGGAGAGATGGCCTAGCAGTTAAGAGCGCAGAGGACCCAGGTTCAATCCCCAGCACCCACATGGCGGCTGAGAACCACCTGTAACTCCAATTCCAGGAGAACTCCAGGTCCAGGGGAATCCGACGCCCTCTTCTGACATCTGAGGTATTGCACAATACGGGTGCACAAACCTACATGCAGACAGTACATTCATACACATAAAAAATAAATAGGGGCTGGAGAGATGGCCTAGTGGTTAAGAGTGCCGACTGCAAAGCAGGGCATGGTGGCGCACGCCTTTAATCCTAGCACTTGGGAGGCAGAGGCAGGCGGATCTTTGTGAGTTCAAGGCCCAGCATGGTATACAGAGGTGAGTTCCAGGACAGCTGGGACTTACAGGGAGGACCCTGTCTCGAAAAGACAAAAAAAAAAAACAAAAAAAAGTGCGCCGAATGCTCTTGCAGAAGACCGGGATCCGATACCCAGCCCCCACATGGCGGCCTGAGAACTGTCTGTAACTCCCATTCCGGAGACCTCCAGTTCCAGGGGAATCCGAACGCCCTCTTCTGACCTCAGTGGCATTGCCTGACACGGCAGTGTGCACCAACCTACATGCAACCAGTTGTATATTCATACAAAATAATAAATAAATTAAATAAATAAATAACTAAATTAATTAAACATAAAATAAAATTAAAAAATTTATTTTGAGCTGGGCATGGTGGTGCACACCCTTTTAATCCCAGCACTTGGGAGCAGAGGCGGTTGGATCTCGTGCGTTCAAGCCGCCTGTCTACTTCGTAGTCCAGGACAGCTGGGACTAAAGGGAGAACCCTGTCTCAAAAAGACAAAAACAAATGTTTCTGGTTGGAGACCAGGGGATCTTTGTAAGTTGCCCAGACTCGAACTTACAGGAAGACAAAAACCAAAATAACTTATTCACCAAATATCAAATAAATAGAACAAATCGGGAAGCTGGAAAGATGGCTCAGAAGGTAAATGAGCAACTACTGCAACGCTGTTCCCGAGAGAAGACCCTGGGTTTGGTTCCAAGTGGGTAACTGTAACTTCAGTTCCAGAGGATCTGATGCCTTCAGATCTAATGCCCTCTTCTGACCTCTGGGGGTACTGCATGTATGCAGGCAAAACGCTAATACCACGTGAAAAGAAAAAAAAAAATGAATCAGAAAACCAACAACCCAAAAGTAGGTTAATCATATATTTTTATATTTCTGGATACTCTCTTTGTGTTTGTTAATATAACTTTACTGATGTTTAATGTATTTCATACTCATTTTCAGGTCCATTTAAACATATTACCCTTTCCTGTACCCCCACCCCAACCCAGATTATGTACTCTGCGATACATGCATGTCATCTTTTCTTGCAGTTTTTTTTTTTCACGTTTCAGTAGTTCTTTGATGCAGTCCTTTTCTGTTGTCGTTGTTGTTGTGTTGTTGTTGTTTCCAATCATGAATTACGCTCTTCTCTTAATCTCCATTTCCCTTTCTTTACTCCCTTTTACCGTTCTGCTAACCCCCTCCCACCCCCCACCCATCCCTCCTCCTCCCCCTCCCACCAAAACCCTCTCCTCTTCTCTTCTTTTTCCCTCTCTCTCTTAACTCCATCCCCCCCTCTTGTGCCTAACTGCTTTGTACAAAAGCTAAGGGGGCCCTACAAAGAAATACTAACAACTGGGAAATTGGCACTAGCATCCACAGAGAGGGGGTACAATTCGTCGTTTTGTTTTTATGGGACTGTGTTATCTTCAATCAGCATGAGTCCTCTAGCTCCAGCCATTTTCTGCCAAGCTCGTGATGTGTATTTCTTTTTTTTTTTTAATTTTTTATTATTAATTTTATTTATTTTATGTATGTGTATGAATGTATGTCTGCATGAAGGTTTGTGCGACAAATGTCGTGCAATGCCGCGGAGTTCAGAGAGGGTGTCGGATTCCCCTGGAACTGGGAGCTTTTCTCTGGAATTGGAGTTTAAGACGGTCCTCGGCCACCATTTGGTGCTGGGGATAGAAACCCGGGTCCTCTGTAAGAGCGTCGCGCTCTTAACCGCTTCGGCCATCTCTCCAGCCCGATGTTGTCTTTCTTTACTGCGCATTAGAACTCCATGTGTAGATGCTACCACATTTTTCTCTAATTTCCACTCGTCAGTTGCGGGGCATTTATGTTGGTTACAGCTCCTCGATATTGTGAGAGAGCTGCAAAATAAACATGGCCGTGCATGTACCTCTTTGGTGGTTGCGCTTGGGGGTACATGCCAGGAGTGGTATGGCTGGGTTGGGGGCAAGTTCATTTCCAAGTCTTCCAAGTTCTCCACACTGCTTTCATAGTGTCTGTCCGAGTTTAATTCCACCAGCCGTGGATGAGTGTTCCCCTTTCCCCCACACCTCTCCAGCACTTGGTTATCATTTTTTTTCTTGCTCCTAGCCAGTCTTATTTGAGTAAGATGATATCTTAAAGTCGGTTTGACTTGCATCCTTAATGATTAGTGATGTTGAGCCGTTCTTGAGGTGTTTCTCAGACATCTCTAATTCTCACTTGTAAAGTCTCTTGTTCAGTTCTTTGCTTCCATTCTTATTTGAGGGATCATTTGTTTTCTTTTTTCTTTGTTTTGTGATAGTTTATATATTCTGGAAACAATGCTTTGTCAGCTGTATCTGCAGTGGCGGTTTCCTCCCACCTGTGGGATTTCTCTTCCCTTCCTTGATTGTTCTTTTTGATGTACAGACGCTTTTGAGTTAATGCGGTCCCATTTGTCACTGTTGACCTTAATTCCTTGTGCAGCAGCTGCTGTCTGATTTAGGACAGTCTTTTCCTACGCCTATTCTGTAGTCTGCCTCCAAGTTTTTCTCTCACCTTCAGAGTTTGGGTTTCACGCTGAGGTCTTTAATCCATCTGGAGTTGAATTTTGTTTACCGGGTGAGAGGTCGGGTTTAATTTCATTCTTCTACAACGGTGGTGTGTCCAGTTTTGCCAACACCACTTGCTGTCGCAGATGCTCATGTCTTTGCTCCATTGTGGCTTCTTGCCCACTTGTCAATATGAGATGCTGAAATTGTATGTGCTCAGACTTTGGATCTTCGGTTTTGTTACATTGGTCAACAGGTCTGTTTTGTTGTGCCAAGTTACTATGTGTTTTTAGACTAAGCCCTGTCGATATAGTTTGAAGTCTAGGTATAGAGACTCCCCCTGTTGTGCCTTTTACCAGGGTTGTTTTTGCGCTATTTCTGGGTGTCTTTGTTGTTTTCCAAAGAGAATTTAAGAACGTTTGGTTTCCAAGCCCTGATGAAGAAACTCTTGGTTTTGTTAACTTGTTTTTGATGACAGGAGGTCTCCCTTTAGTCCAAGGGCCTGTGAGCTCACTATGTTCGACAACGGATTGAGCTGAATTCAGCAGATCTGCTGCCTCTGTCTCTCTTGATGTGTAGGTATTAAAGGGCACGTGCCACCACACAACCCGAAGAGAAAGATGCACTTGTTCTGTAAATGTTTATTTTGTCTTTTTGAAGACAGGGTCTCCCTTTATGTTATTTCTGTTTCTGGCTCACTCTGTAGACCGGCAGTGGCCTGACTCATGGCAGACCATGCATCTGCTATCTCGTCTTGGGATTAAAGGCATGCACCACCTGACTTCATTTGTATATTTTTTTTTTTAAATATTTTAAAATGATTAAAGTTGTTGCTCACAGCATAGCTTGACACACTAAGTGGTACTGCTTAAATGCCATTACATCCATTAGCTTGCAGCTTTGTTAGTATGATCTAGAAAAGGGGTACTCGGGATCTGTGAAAGCTGTCAATCCGTAAGAGAAAACAAACTGAACAGACCAGCGTCCAAAAATGACAACTCCAAAGAAATTAGACTGTTTTCTTCTCACCCACTTGTGCCCCTTTCCCAAAGCCTAGGGAACAAACTGCGGAAGAGGAGGCGTGGTAGATTGTAAGGGCTGTGGAGAGATAGGGGTGAATCATGAGACTATAGGAATATAGTCTGGACACCTGATTGATCAACATGCCTGTGCATACAAGCTTCTCCAACTGGACTATGGGAACCTTGGGTTGTTCAAAATTTGGACATAGATACTTGCAAAATGCACCAATTACTTAATTGTATGACATACTGAGTAACATCATTGTTATCTGCAAACAACTGTGTCATTGTATTGTAGAATCCCTTAAAAATAAAAAATAAAAAAATTTAAAAAATAAATAAATAAATAAATAAATAAAACATAAAAAAAAATGATAAAGTTTGGGCTGGAAAGATGGCTCAGCAGATAAGAGGCCTTGCTGCTTTCCCAGAGGACCTGAGTTGGTCCCAGCACCTCTGTGGGCAGTTCATAACTATCTGTAACTCCAATTCCAAGGAATCCAACAACCTCTTCTGGCCTCCATAAGTACCCACAAATACATGGCATACATCCATACAGACATATACATATAAGTCAAAATTAAGCCGGATGTGGTGGCGCACACCTGTAATCCCAGCACTCAGGAGGTAGAGGCAGGTGGATCTCTATGAGTTCAAGGCCAGCCTAGTATACATAGTGAGTCCCAGGCCAGCTGGAGCTACAGGGAGACCCTGTCTCAAAAAGACCAAAAATAAATAAATAAATAAATAAATAAATAAATAAATAAATAAAAATAAATTTAGGCTGGGTGTGGTGGGACACACTTTTCATCCCAGCATTTGATAGGCAGAGACAAGTGAATCTCTGTGAGTTCGAGGCCAGCCTGGTCTACTTAGTGATTTCCAAGGCAGTCAGGTTTTAAAAAGGTAAAAAAGTTCACATTACAATGAAACTAAGTTTAAAAATTCACGATGGAAGGGAGGTTTTGGCCAGTGAGAGGAAGGAACAGGTAAATGCATTCTTGGCAGGAGCACATGGGAGCACGGAGGCCCGTGGTTTAAGGAATTTTTTTTTTTTTCGGTCTTTTCGAGACAGGGTCTCCCTGTAGCCCCAGCTGTCCTGGAACTCGCTCTGTAGACCAGGCTGGCCTTGAACTCACAAAGATCTGCCTGCCTCTGTCTCCCAAATGCTAGGATTAAAGGCGTGCGCCACCACGCTAGGAATTGTTATATATAGTGCAGAGTCTGGGCAATTCTGGAGTTTAGACTTACTTTCAAGCCTAGGGATTTACCTCTTCCACTTAGGACGAAGAGGATGCTGGTTGTCTGAGAAAGTCTTCAGGCCCAAGGAGTTTTGTCTAGGAGGCTGACTGAGTAGCTGGCATGTCCCAGTGTTAAAGACATGGGAAGTCTCCTCTCCTGGGGAGGCTCTCTCCCTTCCTGCCAGTCAGGTCTCAGTTCAAAGGCCACATCTTCATGGAAACATTCCCCATCCCCTTAGGCAAGGCAGAGTGTCCCTGCCCTGCTTTCTTACAGCGTAACAGTTATCCAAGCCTATAATTAACTTGCTCATATGTTTATAAACATCGTCTGCTCCCATCTTCAAATGACAGTTCACAGAGGGACTGCGTGGCTCATTCACCCAGTAACCGCACTCCTCATGAGGGCTTGCTAAATAACTATTGAATGCATGATGACCTGAGGGAGTTGATCATAAAAGGGTGAAGGGCACACCAGGGCCCAGACAGCGCAACTGGAGGGAGGCAGGTCCTCTCCGGAAGGCAGTTGGCCCCCACTCGTTAGGCTTATAAGAGGACTTGCTCTCTCACCTCTTCAGACGGAAGGAAGCCTCCTCACTGACCTACGGCCCAGCACATACCTGAAGGTTCAGAGCTCACTGAGGAACACAGAGGGGAAGCCCACAGCACAGAGCTTTGAAGGAGGCTGCAGTGTTTGAAATGCTTAGACTGAGTTGGAATCCACGCTCCTGAGTTGGGTGTGGTGGCACATGGCTGTAATTCCAGCACTCAGGAGGAAGAAGGACCATAAGTTCTAGGCTACCCTGACCTACACAGTGAGGCCCTGTCTCATGGCCTAAAATATTCAAGCTTCAGGGGCCAGCAAAGTGGTTCAGTGGGTAAAGGGCACATGGCCAAGACTGACAACCTGAGTTTGATCCTCAGAAGCTACATGCTAGAAAGAGAGAACAACTCTCCAAAGTCGTCCTCTGACCTCCACACATGTACCATGGCATGCACTAATCTAGACTTCAGAGACAAAATCCTGGGTTCAAAGCCTGGTACACCCACTCTGCTCTATGACCTTGGGTGAGTTCCTTCATCTCCAAGTGCCTCAGTTTTCTCACATGTAAAATGGGACTAACAGTAGCATCCATTTTTTTTTTTTTTTTTTTTTGGTCTTTTTGAGACAGGGTCTCCCTGTTGCCCCAGCTGTCCTGGAACTCACTCTATAGACCAGGTTGGCCTTGAACTCAAAGATCCGCCTGCCTCTGCCTCCCAAGTGCTAGGATTAAAGGCGTGCGCCACCACGCCCAGCTAGTAGCATCCATCTTAATGGTTGTGTTGAGATGACTAAAAGAACCTAAGAAAATTCCAGCAAAAAAAGTATTAGTAACTTACAATAATAACCAGGCTGCATCTGAGCTTTGCCATCTTGCATTCTGCATCTGTAGAGCACCTAATGAGTTGGAAACAGTGCTAGGCATCTGTTTCCAATCTCACATCTGAGCCTCACAATGGGACCTGAATTATTCCCATTCTATAGATCAATAGATTGAGCCTAGATCAATAGATTGGGCCTCAATCAATAGATTGGGTACAGAGTTGCCTAAGGTCGTCTATTCAATTATCAAGTGGTAGAATTAAACCAAAAAGTCTGCTTTTCCAGTTCTGTCCAATAAACTTCCTGTGTCTAGAAAAATAATTTTCCAGAGCCTGCTCACCCATGGGAGGAGGGGCTGTTTGGAGCACTTCCCTCTCCTTCCTGGTAGGACCCTGGCTCTGTGCCCTCCAGCTTGGCTAGGAGCTAGCTGCTGGCTGGATTTTGTCTGGATTTTGTCTGGGTTGTGTTTCTGGGCAGCCATGCTCACTCACAATGCATACTATTGGGACCCATGCCAAACTGCAGAGGGGGCATCATTAGCGGGGTTGAAGGGCAGGATTGCAGGATTGCATTTATCCACGCTTTTCCTTTCCTACTGCTCCTGGGTCTGTAGCCTCAGCACCAGCTCTTTTTTTTTTTTAATTTTTTTTTTTTTTATTTCTGTATGTGTATGAATGTACTGTCTGCATGCAGGTTTATGCACCCGTGTCGTGCAATGCCGCGGAGGTCAGAAGAGGGTAATTCCCCTGGAACTGGAGTTCTCCTGGAATTGGAGTTTCAGACGGTTCTCAGCCGCCATGTGGGTGCTGGGGAATCGAACCTGGGTCCTCTGCAAGAGCGGTCGGAGCTCTTAACCGCTAGGTTATCTCTCCAGCCCTCAGCACCAGCTCTTTAAAAAGCCTGTTCTCAGTCTGGCAGATACCCAAGGGCCCTGCTCGCTGATCCTGCGCGCCACCTTGAGGGCACTTCAGTTACTGCACTCTCAAGTCTTCAGGAGAGAAGCATTGATCCTAGTGCAACTTTTTTTATCTGTTACCATGGTGCTCTTCGTTTTTTATTTTTTATTTATTTATTTTTTTTTTTTGGTGTTCTGACTAGAATTTCCAGAGAACTATGCACTCTCTGATCACCACACCTTTATACTGCTTTTCCAAGATGTTTTTGAAGTCTGCTACTGAGTTACCAAGCCAACATTCCAGATCAAATTATCTCTCTTATGTGAAGTATCCCTTGACTGACTGCTCAGTCTACACGGAGACATTCTTCCTGCGTTCAGTTCCCACTGTGTGGTATAGCCACCCGCTTCTAAAACCAAGCATTTTGCTATGTGACCTCTGCACCGTGGTTACATTCTCAAACTCAGAGGTCCTGAGTTTCAATCTTTATCCTGCCGTAGAGGCTGCAACCAGGCGGGATGCGAGCACTTTTGGTGCCCTGATTTGTCTTAGAAAATATGAATATGTCTGGGGCTGAAGAGATGGCCTAGCGGTTAAGAGCACTGACTGCTCTTGCAGAGGACCCGGGTTCAATCCCCAGCACCCACATGGCAGCTGAGAACCGTCTTTAACTCCAGCTCCAGGGGAATCCGACACCCTCTTCTGACTTCCGTAGCATTGCACAACATGGGTGCACAGACCTGCATGCAGACAGTACATTCATACACATGAAAAATAATAAATAAAATTTTTTAAAAATTAAAAAAAGAAAATATGAATATGTGGGAATATTTAAATTTGGGAATTCCATATTTAAATCTAGATGCCCAGTTTCTTTAGTCTAGTCTACTTTAAAAAGACCAGAAGATTGGAAGTGGGCAACACAGCTCAGTGAGTACTTGCCAAACTGACAGCCTGAGTTCTGTCCCCAGAACCCACATGATGGAAGAAGAGAACAGATTCCAACAGGTTGTCCTCTGACTCCCACATGTGTACAAACACACACACACACACACACACACACACACAGAATAGACATAAAAAAAACGTAAAAACTGGAAGACTGGGGCCAGTGAGGTGACCATGTAAACCTAGCGACTTGAGTTTGATCCTTAGAACCCACAGAAAAGTTACCAAATATACAAAGCTCTCCTCTGACTTCAACACATACACACACTAATAACAAAATGAAATAAAATAAACTGGATAACAGGGGCTGTAGACATGGCTCAGTGGTTAAGAGCACTGGCTGCTTTTATAGAAAACCTAGGTTCGGGGCTGGAGAGATAGCCTAGCGGTTAAGAGCACCGACTGTTCTTGCAGAGGACCCGGGTTCGATACCCAGCACCCACATGGCGGCTAAGAACCATCTGTAACTCCAATTCCAGGAGAACTTCAGTTCCAGGGGAATCCGACACCCTCTTCTGACCTCCATGGCATTGCACGACACGGGTGCACAGACCTACATGCAGACAGTACATTCATACACATACAAAAATAAATAAAATTTAAAAAAAGAACCAAAATAAATTAAAAAAAAAAAAAAGAAAACCTAGGTTCAATTCCCAGTACCTACACAGTATTTAACAACAATCCATAACTCTAGTTCCAGGGGAATCCAACACCACCTTCTGACCTCCGTAGGCATTGCACAACACAGTCGTACTTACATGCATGCACTTACATTCATACACATAAAATAAAAATAATAAATATTTTTTAAAAACTGGGTAACAGCCCAGGATGGTGACACATGTCTTGTGTTCCCACTTGGGAAGCTGAGGCAGGAAGATTGCTTGAGCCCAGGAGTTGGAGGTCAGCCCTGGCTACAGAGTGAGGTCTTTGTATTAAAAAACAGACAAAGCTGGGCCTGGTGGCGCACGCCTTTAATCCTAGCACTTGGGAGGCAGAGGCAGGCGGATCTATGTGAGTTCAAGGCCAGCCTGGTCTACAGAGTGAGCTCCAGGGAGACCCTGTCTCGAAAAGACCAAAACAAACAAACAAACAAAAAAAAAACAGACAAACTGGGGCCAGGCATGGTGACGCATGCCTTTAATCCCAGCACTTGGGAGGCAGAGGCAGGTGGATCTCTGTGAGTTCAAGGCCAGCCTGGTCTACATAGTAAGCTCCAGGCCAGCTGGGACTAAAAGGGAGACCCTGTCTCAAAAAACAAACAAACAAACAAATAAACCCAGACAAACTAACAAACATGGAAGACACATTGAGGCTGCATTTTCATAAGGCACCCACTGGTTAACGTTTGGGTAATGGTTGCCCCTTCAGATGGGTTGGGAGTCTAGTTAACCACAGTCTCTACTAATCACTTAGGATGTGCTTATGTCCTTGATGCATGGGGAACATTGGCTTTGCAAGGATATGCTCAACAGACATGTTTGCTGAATGAATGAATGAACAAATGATTAAATGAACCAATGAACACATGAGTGAGATAAAACATAGCTGGCCATGGTGACACATGCTTGTAATCCCAGCACATGGATCTTCCCAGCATGGGGATTTTGAGTTTCAGGCCAGCCTGGGGTAAATAGAGATCTTGTAGAAAAAGAAAGGAAATGAAAAGAAAGGAGAGGAAGGGAAAAGGGGGAAAAAAGGAAGAAGGGACAGAGGGATGAGAAGGGAGAAAGAGGAAACAAAGAATGAAATAAAGCGGGGGTTGGAGGGATGGCACAGTGGTTAAGAGCACTGGCTGGTCTTGCAGAGGACCTACGTTTGGTTCCTAGCACCCACATGGTGGCTAACAACCATTATTAATTCTAGTTCCAGGTGATCTGAGGCCCTCTTCTGGCCTCTGTTGCACTACACACATGCAGGCAAAACATTCATACGCATAAAATAAAAATATTTTTTTAATTTAAAAGAGACTTAAAAATAAAAATATTTTTACAAAGAGGCAGAGAGAATAGGAAGGAATCGGAATAGAATAAAAAATGGGTTTACAAGCCCTGTTTAAGTCTCTTTTGACCACTCATTCCTAATACTGAACAGAACTTTTTTTTATATTTGTTTTGAGACATAATCTTATGTAGTCTTGGCTAGCCTGAACTTGATATGTAGTTGAGGATGACCTTGAGTTTCTGATTCCGCTGCCTCCACTGCCTGAGTTTTCTGGATTACAGGCATTTCTCACCATAACCAGTTTATATGGTGATGAGGATAAAACCCCAGGGCTTCAGACATGCTAAGCAAACACTCTGCCAACTGAGCTACATCTCCAGTCCAGATCTGAACTATTTATTTATTTATTTATTTATTTATTTATTTATTTATTTATTTATATTTTTTTATGTGTATAAATGTACTGTCTGCTTGTAGGTTTCTGCACCCGTATCGTTGCAATGCTGCGGAGGTCAGAAGAAGGCGTCGGATTCCCCTGGAACTGGAGCCAAAGATGGTTCTCGGCCGCCATGTGGGTGCTGGGGATCGAACCCCGGTCCTCTGCAAGAGCAGTCAGAGCTTTTTTTCCTTTTTTTTTTTTTTAATTTTTTTATTTATTTCTGTATGTGTATGAATGTACTGTCTGCTTGTAGGTTTCTGCACCCGTATCGTTGCAATGCTGTGGAGGTCAGAAGAGGGTGTCGGATTCCCCTGGAACTGGAGTTTTCCTGGAATTGGAGTTTCAGACGGTTCTCGGCCGCCATGTGGGTGCTGAGGATCAAACCCAGGTCTTCTGTAAGAGCGGTCGGTGCTCTTAACCACTAAGCTATCTCTCCAGCCCCTCAGTCAGAACTCTTAACCACTGAGCCATCTCTCCAGCCCCTAAATGCTGGATCTTTGAAAGCTTTTGCTCACTCAATGCAGAGATACTTGCTGCTTCTCACTGGAGGAAGCATAATGGGAAATTCATTTCTTTCATTCATTCATTTCTGTATCCCTGGCACCTGCTATATAGTAGGCCTTCTGAGAACACTTAGGGAATTAATAACTTGATTTTTTTTTTTTTTTTGGTCTTTTTGAGACAGGGTCTCCCTCTAGCCCTAGCTGTCCTGGAACTCACTCTGTAGACCAGGCTGGCCTTGAAGTCACAATGATCCGCCTGCCTCTGCCTCCCAAGTGCTAGGATTAAAGGTGTGCGCCACCATGCCCAGCAATAACTTGATTATTTATGCTACCCTGCCTGGACATTCTAACCAGTTCAGCTCAAATAAGAGGTGTTATTCCAAATCCAGGCCTTTAAGACCTCTGTCTTCGCTGTACTCAACTTGACCTTGAGAGTGGTACTCAGTGACGGACTGACAGCAACTGGCCACCTGTCACATCTGTGGGTTTAGGATGGCACAGTGCATGAAGTTCCCTCCCTTTTCCTGCCTCGGGCTTCCTCCTGAGCAAAGAGGGTCTCCTGTCCGACAGGGACTGTCACGGAGAAGCTGGTGGCTTCCTTTACCTTCCCATTGGTGGCCTTCTTGGAGAGGAGGTGGAAGAAGACTTGGAATCCACAGAGTCTCTCCTGAAAAAGGGAAAAATTAGAAATGAGACCAAGCATCGAGTTGTAGGTGGGCAACAGCACTGATCCTCCAACACAGCCTGGGAGAAGAAAACACTGGAGCAAGGCCTGCTGGGTAGAGGATGGCGAAGCCCACCTGGGTCACAGCTGCCTGGGAGAGAGAGGTCCAGGGGTACCAGTGCTTCAACCTTGCCTACCCCATCTGACAAAGCAACACAAGGGAGGAGGCGACTGTCAGCAGAAATGTTACCTGTGTTCTGTCCTGTACCTAGTAACCAGTTACTCATAAGTAATTCTCAGCAGGCCGCTCTCCCTGCTGTCAGGCAGGCCTCAGCCCGCTGAGTTCCTGGAACTGCCTATATGCATCTGGACCCAGAAAGACTGAGATGGGCTTTGGTCTCCCCAGCGGGCCACTCAGTAAGAGAATTACGCAGGCCTGGAGGTTGAAGAGCTGAGTTCAAGTGGCAAGTGGACAAAATCAGATATGTGCTGTGCTCAAAGTCTTGAAATAAAACAATGCCCAGGAGGGGAAAAGATGGAAAAAGATACGCCCAAATCTTATAAGCTGTGTTGAGATCTTATAGCGTGATGAGATCAGAGGTGAAAACATGTTTTCGATTTCTAGAATACACTTAGCTACTTCTTTTTTTTTTTTGATCTATTTTTTTTTTTTTTTGGTCTCTCTGAGGCAGTATCCTTGTAGCCTGAGCTGTCCTGGAAACTCACTCTGTAGACCAGGCTGGCCTTGAACTCACAAAGCTCCGCCTGCCTCTGCCTCCCGAGTGCTAGGATTAAAGGCCTGCGTGCTACTTCTTTTTATGACATCTAATCACATTGTTTTCTTTTATTGGTTTTATAAAATTCATGTTTGTAAACTGCAATCCCCACTCCTATCTCACTTCCCTAATTCTCCTTTTTAAAGTATTTTTTGTTTTATTTTATTTAAAAAAAATTTTTTAATTTTTATTTATTTATTTATTTTCTATGTGTATGAATGTACTGTCTGCATGTAGGTTTGTGCACCCGTATTGTGCAATACCACAGAGGTCAGAAGAGGGTGTCAGATTCCCCTGGAACTGGAGTTTTCCTAGAATTGGAGTTAAAGACGGTTCTAAGCTGCCATGTGGGTGCTGGGGATGGATCCCGATTCCTCTGCAAGAGCAGTTGGCACTCTTAGCTGCTAGGCCATCTCTCCAGCCCCCCCTAATTCTCCTTCTAATTCGAGCATGCACCACCTTCCAACATACTATGCAATTTACTTCCTTATATACGTCATGTAACAACCTTTCACGAAAATTATACAAGAGCAGTGTTACGTGAGGGCTGGGCTGGGGTCTAGCTCAGGGAATAGAGTGTTTGTCCTAACATGTGTAAGGCTCGGGAGCCTTGTGAAGAGGGGGATACGAGACAGGGGAGGAGAGAGGAGAGAGAGAGAGATTAGAGAAGAGGTAGGAAGAGAGAAGCTGGGTGTGGTGGCGCAGGCCTTTAATCTCAGCACTCGGGAGGCAGAGGCAGGAGGATTTCTGTGAGTTCAAGGCCAGCCTGGTCTATAGAGTGAGTTCCAGGACAGCTGGGGCTACAGGGAGACCTTGTCTCAAAAAGACCAAAAGATAGGGGCTGGAGAGATGGCCTATTGGTTAAGAGCGCTGACTGCTCTTGCAGAGGACCCGGGTTTGATCCCCAGCACCCACATGGCGGCTGAGAACCGTCTGTAACTCCAATTCCAGGAGAACTCCAATTCCAGGGGAATCTGAGACCCTCTTCTGACCTCCGCGGCATTGCACGACATGGGTGCACAAACCTACATGCAGACAGTACACTCATACACATAATAAATAAATAAATAAAAAAGTGTAAAAAAATAAAAAGACAAGAAAGAAGAGAGAGAGAGAGAGGAGAGAGGAAAAAGGAGAGGAGAAGAAAGTAAAAACAAATTAGTTGCTGAGGTTTTTATTGTTTAATTCAAAAAAATTTTTTTTATTTTTTTAATTTCGTGTATATGAGAGTATTGCCTGCATGTGTGTAAGTGTACCCATGTTGTGGTATGCTTGTGGAGGTCAGAAGAGGGTGCTGGATCCCCCAGAACTGGAGTTTACAAACAGTTGTCAGCGACCGTGTGGGTGCTGGGAATCAAACCCAGGTTCCAATGCTGTTTACTGCTGAGTCATCTCTCTAGCCCCTATTTATTTATTTATTTTTATTTATTTAGTGACAGGGTCTCCTTGTAGCCCAAATTGGCCTGGAACTTGCTATACAGACCAGGCTGGCCTTGATCTCACAGAGATCTACCTGCTTCTGCTTCCTGAGTGCTGGGATTAAAGGTGTATTCCACCACATTTGGCTGTTACCTAGGTTTTGTTCTCTGCAGCAGGTCCTGTAATGAATCCATTTTCCCTTGGACACACACTCTGTCAATGCCTAGAAACCACAGACGTTTTCCTTAAACTCCCTTGGGGCTCCCCCGGTAGCCCTTCTCCAGTCAGGTAGGCAGGCTGGAAATGCTGGGGAAGCAGTGACCCCAGGAACAGACCCCCAGCAGACACATGGCAGCCTGTGGTGTGCTCTCCACTCTCACCCAGAAGTCTCAATTTGAGGTAAGCCCCAGTGCCTGAGGGAGGAAGCTGCTTGGACCTGCACCTGTGCGGGCCTCTTCCCTCCCCTGCCTCGCCCTGTGGCTCTAGCTACATTTCTTGAATGCTTAGCCTTGCACATAAATCCATGTGTCAAGATCTACTTCTGGGGAACCCAATCTGCTATGATCCTGAACTGACCCAAGCATATAGAATAACACCCCACACAAACAGGTGCTCGCTAAACACTGGTTGATGAATGCTGAGAGGTTAAACAGCACAAAAGCAGAAAAGTTACAAAGTCAGAAAGAGGAAACTCCCTGGCGGTAACAGTTATTGAGTTTGATGTCCTTTTTTCCAGGGCTTTTTTATTTATTTATTTGTTTGTTTGTTTGTTTGGTCTTTTCGAGACAGGGTCTCCCTGTAGCCCAGCTGTCCTAGAATTCACTCTGTAGACCACACTGGCCTTGAACTCACAAAGATCTGCCTGCGGAGATCTCCTGAACCCAGCAGAAGGTACCGGGGCTGACGAGCAGCCCCCACCTCCCCCCACCCCCGCCAACTGGGATTATGAAGAGGCATCCGAAGGAGGCAAGCCTTCGACACAGTGAAGAGGCATTTAGAACTCACATTGGAATACAGGCAAGGAGAAGCCCATATGCCAGGATCACGAAGAAGAGACAACACTGGAAAGGGGCAGGATACTCCCGTGCCAAGCTTTACCAACCCTATGGAAGACTCCTGCAGTGGGATCCCTCTGGGGATGCCCCAAGACACAGACATCAGAAACACAATTGGGAACATATTTAAAGAACTACAAGATCATAAAGAACAAATTAAAGAACTAAGAAAAGAGAATGAGGAACTCAAGAAGGACCTAGAGAGAGAGAATGACAAGCTCCGGAAGGAAGTAGAAACACTGAAAATATCCCATGCTGAAAAAGAAAAAGAAACCAACCAGCGAACCAAAGATCTAGAAGAAGAGATCGAGAAGCTCCAAAAAGAAGTAGAAATACTAAAGAAATCAGAAGAGGAAATGAAAAAGGAAATCAAACACTCATCCATTCAAGAGGAAAGGAATGGAAAAAGCCTCAGAAGCAGAATGGAGGAAGCAGAACAAAGAATATCAGACCTGGAAGATAACACAGAACAACTAAAAACCTCAAGGAAAGATTATGAAAAATTTAAAAATACACAAAAGTGGAACAACCAGGAGCTGTGGGACACTATGAAAAGATCAAACCTCCGCATCATAGGAATAGAGGAAGGAGAAGAATCCCAAGAGAATGGTATTGATCAGATCTTCAACAGAATAATAGATGAAAACTTCCCCAAACTAAAAAAGGACAAACCAATACCAATACAAGAAGCACATAGAACTCCAAACAGACAAGATCAGAAAAGAAATTCTCCACGCCACATCATAGTTAAAATGCTAGACACCCAAAACAAAGACAAAATCCTTAAAGCCACAAGAGAAAAACAACAAGTGACCTATAAGGGGAAACCTATCAGAATTACAACTGACTTCTCAATGCAAACTATGAAAGCAAGAAGAACCTGGAGCAAAGCATTCCCAGTGTTAAGGGACAATAGATGCCAACCCAGGTTACTATACAGCAAGGAGTCCCCAATCCTACATCACCATCTTAGTTCCCAGCACCCACACGGCAGCCAACGATGGTCCATAACTCTAGTTCCAGGGACTCCAATGTCCTCTTTTGACTTCTATGGGCACTGCATGACACAAGTACATTTACATACATGTAGGCAAAACAGACTCACATGGAAATTAAAGTTAAAAAAAACTTTCTATGATGGAGTTAATAAGATGGATTTGATCCATGGGACCCATACAGTGGAAGGAGAGAAACTGCTCCCATAAGTTGTCCTCTGATCTCCACACACATGCTGTGACATGCACCTCCAACACATACATGCACACAACTGCATAAAAATTAAATAAGCAGGACGTGGTGGTGCATGCCTTTAATCCTAGCACTTGGGAGGCAGAGGCAGGAGGATCTCTGTGAGTTCAAGGCCAGCCTGGTCTACAGAATGAGTTCCAGGACAGCCAGAGCTACAGGGAGACCCTGTCTCAAAAAGACCAAAAAAATTTAAAAAAATTAGGGGCTGGAGAGATGGCCTAGTGGTTAAGAGCACCGACTGCTCTTGTGGAGGACCCGGGTTCGATCCCTAGCACCCACATGGCGGCTGAGAACCGTCTTTAACTCCAGTTCCAGGGGAATCGACACCCTCTTCTGACTTTCAGGGCATTGCACGACACGGGTGCACAAACTTACATGCAGACAGTACATTCATACACATACAAAAATAAATTTTAAAAAATTAAATTAAAATTTCTGAAACAAGGAACTAGTTACTTGAATATTAATATAAAACAAAATAATTACATTAACCAATAAATACAATAAAATATATTACAAATAAAGCAATTTTTTGGTCTTTCTGATACAAAGTGTCCCTGGAGCCCTAGCTGGTCTGGAACTCAGTATATAGACCAGGCTGGCCTTCAATTCCCCGAAATGCACATGCCTCTGTCTCATGAATGCTGGGATTAAAGGCAGGTGCTACCATGCCCGGCTTACAAATAAAACAATTTTTTTAATTTAATTTTATTTTTTGTATGTGTATGAGTGTACTGTCTGCATGCAGGTTTGTGCATCCGTGTCGTGCAATGCCGCGGAGGTCAGAAGAGGGTCTCGGATTCCTCTGGAACTGGAGTTCTCCTGGAATTGGAGTTACAGACGGTTCTCAGCCGCCATGTGGGTGCTGGGGATTGAACCCAGGTCCTCTGTAAGAGCGGTTGGTGCTCTCAACTGCTAGGCCATCTCTCCAGCCCACAAATAAAACAATTTTTAGATGGGCTATTACTACATGTTGTAGGCCGACCTCAAACTTGAGATCCTCAAGCTGCTGCTTTTTTACAGATGTCTGTCATCACACTCATCCTAATACACAGACACACAGATACAGATACACACATATTTTGAAACAAGGTCTCACTGTGTGTGCAACCCCAGCTAGTCTGGAACTCACTATGTAGACCAGGCTGGCCAGGCTGGCCTTGAACTCACAGAGCTCTGCCTACCTCTATTTTCTGAGTGTTAGGATTAAAGACATGTGCCACCATCCCCCCCCCCTTTTTTTTTATCCTTTTGAGACAGGGTCTCCCTATAGCCCTAGCTGGCATGGAACTCACTATGTAGACAAGGCTGGCCTTGTAGCCTTGATCTCACAGAGATCCGCCTGCCTCTGCCTCCCAAGTGCTGGGATTAAAGGCATGCACCACCATCCCCCCCCCCTTTTTTTTTATCCTTTTGAGACAGGGTCTCCCTATAGCCCTAGCTGGCATGGAACTCACTATGTAGACAAGGCTGGCCTTGTAGCCTTGATCTCACAGAGATCCGCCTGCCTCTGCCTCCCAAGTGCTGGGATTAAAGGCATGCACCACCATGCCCAGCCCAGCCACATTTTCTTAAAATGAATTCCTTGCAGTGGATAAACTACATCAAAAGTTTGTATGTTGAGGGCAGGTAAGATGGCAGACAAGGGCACTTGCAGCCAAGCCCGATAATCTGAGTTTGATCCTCAGAATCCCTATTGTAGAGAGGACCAGCAGTTAAGAGCACTGTCTGCTCTTGAGAAGACCCAGGTTCGATTCCCAGGACCCACAATGGTGGCTAACAACTGTGCATAAACTCCAATTTCAGGGAATCCGATGTCCTTTTCTGACCTCTGTGGACATTGCATGACACAGGTGCAGCCATCTGTATACACACAGGCAATACACTTTACACATAAATAAAAAAATAATTTTTTTTAAAAAGAGAACCAAGTTGTCATCAGACATCCAAACACACACTAGGGTGCATATACACATACAACTGTTTTAAAAAAATTTTTTTTTGGTCTTTTCGAGACAGGGTCTCCATGTAGCCCCAGCTGTCCTGGAACTCACTCTGTAGACCAGGCTGGCTTGAACTCACAAAGATCTGCCTGCCTCAGCCTCCCAAGTGCTAGGATTAAAGGCATGTGCCACCACACCCGGCTTTTTAATTTTTATTATTTTTATTTTATGTATATCAGGGTTTCGCCTGTATGTATTTAAGTACACCTGTGTTGTGCAATGCCCATGGAGGTCAGAAGAGGGCGGTGGATACACTGGAACTGGAGTTAAGAGACTGTTGTTAAATGTCATGTGGGTGCTGGTAACCAAACTTGGGTCCTTTAGAAGACCAGTGCTCTTAACCACTGAGCCATCTCTCCATGCGTTTGATTTCTTTTTGCGATGGGCTCTCACTATGTCAGCCAGCCTGGCCTCCAACTCCCAGTCTCAAGCTATCTTCCTGCCTCAGCTTCTCCAGCATCTTATCTATCTGTACATGAACTCTTTAATCTATCATGATGGATGTGACATTTGTGCTCTATACAAGATACATATGATTTGGGGAATACCCTAGCTAGGGTGGGCAAGGGAATGGGCATGGAGTTGAGACCAACATGTTCTTTTCCTCTTTGAAGAGACAAAAGTCGAATCCCACTCTACCACTTAAAAGCTGTTGGATCCTGGAAAAGTCCCCATACCCCTGACCTGCTTCCCTGTGGTTCAGTGCAAACACCTAGTACAAACTGAAGCACTGGCCCTACAGACTTGACAAAGGGGGGACATGGACTGAGTTACCAGGCAACACTTCTCCTCGTACAAATGACTTGGTTCATTAAGTGTGAATGGGACATCCCTTTAATCCCTGAACTTGGGAAGCAGAGGCATGCAGATCTCTCTGAGATTGAGGTCAGCTTAATCTACATAGTGAGTTCCAGACAAGCTGGGGCTACAGTGAGACCTTGTCTCAAAACAAATAGAAGTGTGTCCAGATAGGAAAGTCTATGAAGGAACTACAAATAACTAGTGGACAGCTGCAGCTTTCCAACAGTGGATCTTATTGGGGAGGACCACTCGTGTTGGTCACCAAGTCTTTGCCTAGGGGACTGTGGGGTCTCCTCTAGGCAGGGGTCCCCTCCCGTTATAGTCTCTTTTTTTCTATTTTATAATACTTTTATTGATGCTTTGTGTATGCCATACATCATTTTTCAGTTCAATTTAGACATATTCCCCTTTCTCTTCCCCCCACCCCACCCCAGGTCATGGATTCTGCCATACATGTCCTGCATTTTTCTCTTGGTCTTTTAAAAGTTTTTCTCTGTGGTGGTTTATTGCTTTGGGCAGAATTTAACTGTATCAATCAGTTCTTTGACCCAGTCCTTATGTTGTTATTATTCCCTCCCATTTGTATTGCTCAAAAATATGTCTATATAAATGTCATATATGTACCAGAATTATGTCCTCTGGGAATAAACTGTATATTAACTCTGAAATATGTTTAGGAATTCATATTTTCCCTTTAATTTTATTTTACTCTAAATTATGAATACATAATTATGAACACAATGGAGTTCTATGCAGTGGTAAAGAAAGATGACATCGGGGCTGGAGAGATGGCCTAGCGGTTAAGAGCGCAGACCGCTCTTACAGAGGACCCGGTTTCGATCCCCAGCACCCACACGGCGGCCAAAAACCGTCTGAAACTCCAATTCCAGGAGAACTCCAGTTCCAGGGGAATCTGAGACCCTTTTCTGACCTCCGCGGCATTGCACGACACGGGTGCACAAACCTGCATGCAGACAGTACATTCATACACATACAGAAATAAATAAAAAAAAAAGAAAAAAAAAAATAAAGAAAGAAGGAGAGGAGAGGCTTGTGCGCTGTGTGTCGGAGTACCTGGGAGTAGCCCTAAATGCTGGCTCCTCACAGACCACCAGAATTGGTGTAGCTGTCAATGGAGTTCGAAAGCACTGCTCAGACAAGGAGGTGGTGTCCTTGGCCGAAAGTGCACTGATCCAGGAGCTGGAAGAGCGGCTGTGGGAGAAGGCGGTAAGGTGGGATGGAGAACTGGGATTTCCTCCCTAAGCATGTGGGAGAGGTGGTGCCTAACAGCTTATGTTGTTGAGTGTCCTGTCCCCAAATCAGAGAGTTCATCTGTGTTATATGCGCAGATACAAGATCTGCAGCATAGCTGGTGGTGCATGCCTTTGATCCTTTAAACCACTTCTGGGAGGCAGGGAGGCAGGCAGGAGCTCTGTTAAGTTCCAAGGGCCAGCCTGGTCTAAAGGTGGAGTTCCAGGACAGCCAGGAGCTAACAGGGGAGATCCTGGTCTCAAAAAGAAAAAAAAGAGTCCGAGGACTGGGGGGGATCCCGGTGGCATGCGTGTAGTATGACGCCCATCACATTTATGACGCCCATCACATATTCACAACACACAAACTTGCATGATATTAAACACATGTACCTCATGTGGCTAGAGCGAGAAGCTGGCATCAGGAGGGACATGAACATAGTGGTGCACATACCTATGTAGTCAGGCAAATGCACTCAGGCTGGCTAGTCCTGGCCTTTTATTCCTCCTCAAAGTCATGCCAGGCTCCACTGAGAAGACGCTTAAGTGAAGGAGCAATGCCAGCCTTTTATTTTCAGACTCCCCTGGAAACCCTAAAGAAGAAAAAGGAGAAGAAAAAGAGAAAAAAGCAAAGAAGAAGGAAAAACAGTTCAACTGTACAGAGTGGAAGCCATAGAGGGCAGGTCCTTTCTGTTCCACGCAAGAAGAGAGGGGAGGGAAGAAACACCAAAAGACAGGTATTACGTTGAGAACGAGAGGAGAGAGCTCATGTGTCCCATCATCCAGCNGAACGACAGAGATCCACCTGCTTCTGCTCCATGGCTTCGCTCCTGGCGAAATAAAGGCATGTGCCCACCAGGGCCCCACAGGGTTTGTTATTGATTTATCTATTTTGGCGGATGGGCTACTTTTTTTTTTTTTTCTTCCCCTCATATTATGTATGAAATGTTGATTTCGATCTGCCTGTAGGTTTCAGTGGCCACCCAATGTCAGGACTGCAATTCGCCCAAGTGCGAGTGTCACCGACAGGATCGTATGTTCCGTCGAGATAATCCCTTGGCATACTAAGTAGTTACTAAGACGATTCTCAGCCACCACTCTGTCCTGTGTGTGGCTGGACCTTGACCTAGGGTCGCTTCTCCACCAAGAGCAATGCAGTAGGTTATCCGCTTATACTTCAAATCCGGAGATCTAGCATGGACCATTCTCTTCTCAGGCCCCCCCTTTAGACCTCCACGTGCTAGTATTCCGATTTCTTTGTTTTAATTTTTTGTTTTTGAGGTTCTTGTCTCGAACGAACAGGGTCTCCCTGTTAGCCCTGGCTGTCCTGCTCGTGATCACCTACTGTATACGCAGGCACTGGCTCTAGAATCACTCCACAATACGATCTGCTGACTCTTGGGCCCGGGCCACAAGTAGACTAAGGAACCAAAGGTACAATAGTACTCGGCGGACACCGTTGGGCAAGGGAAGGGCAGGAGTTTGAGAACCGCAACGAAACATAGTTCTTTTCCTCTTGAAAGAGGGACAAAATGATTCGAATCCTCTACGACTACACCGTCGGTATTTCTTATGTACGACATATATCCATCATCAAACATCTATCATATACTTACTGACCTAGAAGGACTGATAAATAAGCCTGTTTGTGATTCCGTGATCAGGTGGGAAAGTCTCCCTAATCACTCAATACCTGACTCCCGCTTGCCTTTCCTGTGGTTCAGAGCTGCAAAGACATCCCACAAGGTAGAGTGAATCTATCAATAGTTTTGAGACGGGATTACCTTGAAGCACTGGCCCTACAGACTTGACAAAGGGGGGACATGGACTGAGTTACCAGGCAACACTTCTCCTCGTACAAATGACTTGGTTCATTAAGTGTGAATGGGACACAGATCTGCACCTTTAATTTCCTGAAACTTGAGGGAATGCAGAGGCATGCAGATCTCTCTGAGATTGAGGGCAGCTGTAATCGTACATATGAGTTCCAGACACAGCTGGGGCTACAGTGAGACCCCGATTGTCAGCGACTCAAAAATACAAGAGAGCAAGTGTGCTCCAGTGAGATGGAAAGCGTCTTATGAAGCATGGAACTACAAAATAATAGTGGATAGAGAAGCTGCCAGGCTTTTGCACCAAACAGTGGATCTTATTAGGGAGCGACCACGCGTCGTGTTGAGTACGCAGGAAAGTTTTGCCTAGGGGGACTCTTGGATTCGCCGGCGTCTTCCTCTAGGCAGCTGCGGTCCTCGCCTGCCGCTTATATCTACCGAGTGTTGCCTGTTACCAGTTTTTATTTTTGCTATTTTATAACTAATTAACATTTTAAGGTTGGTGATCGTTATTTTGGTATTCTACCATAATCTTATTTCACATTTTTTTTTCTAATGTCTTTCAATGGTCTTCTAAGGGCTATGTTGTATATAATTGTCCCGTCCCTCTTTAAATAAGTATCCGCGGTGAGCAGACAGAGTTGACAAGCTACACAATACATTGTCTCATTCCCCTTCCACACCGGCAAGACAATCTCAGCGGCCACACAGGTCACTGTATTCTGGTCTCAGTAAAGCATGGATCCAAGCATCTTAGTTCTCGTAGGTCTTTTATAACAAGATTTCGTTCACGTACGGTGTGCCGTGTTGGCTTATATTTGCTTATTGCGGCGAGAATTTAAGACTGTACTCACATAAGCTTCTATTGACCCACAGGCTACCTTACTGTTTTTGATTATGCTATTCTCCCGCCTCAGCTCCATTCTGGTATTATGCGCCTCGAAGTGAAATATGTCTATAGATACGCGTAGAATGTCATCATATCGTCTGCCCCGTAGAAATTATGTCCTCTTCAGTATGCGGAATAAGACTGGTTTATTGAATCACGTCAGTGAAATAGTTTGGAATTCATATTTTCCCCTTTAATTTATTTACTCAAATTATGGAATACATAATCTGAACACAATGGGGGAGTTCCTAAAATGGCAAGTGGTAAAAAGAAAAGATGACATCGGGGCTGAACAGATGGCCTAGCGGTTAAGAGCGCAGACCGCTCTTACAGAGCACCAGGGTCGATCCCCAGCACACACTCACTACGTGCGGGCCAAAAACCGGTCTGGAAAAATCCCTCTCACAATTCACCAGGAAGAACTATGAGGAATGCTCATTCCAGGGATCTGAGAACCCTTTTCTGACGCATCAACAGCCAATACTGGATCGCTACGCATTGCACGATACACGGGGGTGGCCAAGAAACCTGCATAACAGGCAGACAAGTACAGTTTCATAGACAGCTCACACGTTTTATACAGAAATAAATAAATTAAAAACACTAAAAAAAAAGAATGACATCATGAACTTTGCCAGAAAATGTGGAAGTGGAGCGTGAGAACCGATATGAATTGCTAATTAACGTGTAAGTAAACACAGTCCTGATAAAAAACAACGCAATGGCTATCCCTCTACAATCTAATTGGGATGCTAGACCAAATTACGCTGAATTGTACTGTGCAAACTGAAGCAGACGCTCAATGTGATCTTGAAACAACTGTGCTCTTGGTATATGAATCCGGTCTTTATAGGAAAAAAAATCGAAGTAAATCATGATAGATAAGCTGCTCACCTTACCATACCATTAATTACCAGGGTTGGAAAATAAGTTGGCACATTTAATTCTACGGGGCCCATTAAGGGATTCACATTAAAACCAGCACAGTTGCTTTCAGATAGGAAGAAATATAACATAAAGCTCAGCTTGCCTTTCTCTTTTTTTTTTTGAAAGCAGGGTCTCCTGGTATGGCCCCAGCTGGGCCTGGAACTCACATCTGTAGACGCAGGTTTGTGCCCTTGAAGCTCACAGAGACTATTGCCTCCTCTGCCCCCAGTGCTGGGATCTAAGGCATGCACCACCATGCAGGCCTTAAAGATGGTTCTTAGCCACCATGTGGGGCTCTGGGGATCAAACTGGGGTCCTCTGAAACGAGCAGTTGGGAGCTCTAAAACCACTCGAGCCATTGCACCAGCCCTCAGCTGCCTCAACTAGGAATTTTGGTGCTAGCATCCCACATGAGCGGAAAACAATTTCCGATGTTTGTTTTGTGGGGACTTGGTTACTTCACTTTTAGGTATAAATGGCTTGAGTTCCATCCATATTACCTGCAAAGTTCTGATGTCATCTTTCTTTTTATTTATTATTATCGGTTATTATTATTACTATAGTTATTATTATTCACATGTTTATTATTTTGCGTCTTAGTCTTGAGACGCAGCCTGAGAGTTGGCTCCTCACCTATAGCCACTCATAGCCCCAGCTGAGTTCTCGTGTCGAACTTCACTCTATGATAGAAAACCCCCCTAAGGGCTGCGGCCCTCGAAACTCACGAAGAAATTACCCCTTCCTCTGCCCCCTAAGTGCTAAGGATTAAAGACCATGCCGCCAACCCGGACGCCCGGGATACTCCCCTGCCAATGCTTCGATTCTTCTACCACTGCATAACTCCATGTGTCAGAATGTACTAACATTTTTTAATGCCAACTTGTCTTTTACTGTACTGGAAAAAGCTGTGCAGTCTCCTGAGAGAACCCTGTTGGTTTGTTTGAGATGGTGATTTTGCTATGTAGCCCTGGCTGTCTCCGAACCCATGATCCTTCTGTTCCCACTGTCTGAGTGCTATGATTACAGGCCTATGCCACCATGCTTGGGTCCTGTGAACTGCAAGGGTCAGCAATGCCCGGGGCTGCCCTGCTGGCATATTTCCCATCTCTTCATGTGCCTAATGCCTGTGCCATGCGTAGATCAGATGAGCCAAAGACCCCAGCGTGAGCAGTGAGGAGACACTAGCATCTACCTTCCTGGCGCTGGAATATCTCTTGCAGAAATTCAACTAAGCAGTCTGCGAGCAGAAGAAAAAGGGAAACATAGCATTGGCAAAGCTGTCCCTCTGAGACTGCTCTCTACGGGAGCTCCCTGAGATCCTGGTCTCTCCATCCTCGTCTCTCTCTTCTCTCTCCATCTCTCTCGGTCGGTTCCAAGTGACTAGGATCCGTGTTTTTGTGTCATCTTCCCACTCCTCTCTTTCTTGTCGTGGACAGAAGTGACCTGCCTTTCTTGGTTCCACTTGTACATTGAACTGTTTTTCCTTCTTCTTTGCTTTTTTCTCTTTTTCTCTCCATTTTCTTCTTTTGAGGGTTCTCCAGGGAGTCTGAAAATAAAAGGCTGGCATTGCTCCTTCACTTAAGCGTCTTCTCAGTGGAGCCTGGCATGACTTTGAGGAGGAATAAAAGGCCAGGACTAGCCAGCCTGAGTGCATTTGCCTGACTACATAGGTATGTGCACCACTATGTTCATGTCCCCTGAGCATGCTAGCCACAGGTACATGTGTTTATAATATGAAAGTTTGTGTGTGTGATATGTGATGGGCGTCATAAATGTGATGGGCGTCATACTACAGCTGCCACCAGCGCCTCCCCCAGTCTCGGACTCGTTTTTTTTCTTTTTGAGACCAGGATCGTCCCTTGCTCGTTAGCTCTGGCTGTCCTGGAACTCCCTTTAGACCAGAAGCTGGCCTTGGAACTTAACAGAGCTCTGCCTGCCTCCTGCCTCCCAGGTGGTTAGGATCAAAGGCATGCCACCACCCAGCTATGCTGCAGATCTTGTATCTGCGCATAATAACACAGATGAACTCTCCTGATTTGGGCGACAGGACACTCAAAACATAAGCTGTTAGGCACCACCTCTCCCACATGCTTAGGGAGGAAATCCCAGTTCCCATCCCACCTTACCCCTTCTCACCACAGCCGTCTTCCAGTCTCCTGGATCAGGACTTTGGCCAAGGACACCACCTCCTTGTCTGAGCAGTGCTTTCGAACTCCATTGACAGCTACACCAATTCTGGTGGTCTGTGAGGAGCAGGCATTTAGGCTACTTCCAGGTACTACAGACACACAGGCGACTTAGGCCTTCTCTCTATCCTTTTTATTTTTATGTTTGTTTTTTTTTATTTTTATTTTTTGTCTTTTCGAGACAGGGTCTCCCTGTAGCCCCAGCTGGCCTGGAACTCACTCTGTAGACCAGGCTGGCCTTGAACTCACAGAGATCCGCCTGCCTCTGCCTCCCAAGTGCTAGGATTAAAGGCATGCACCACCACATCCGGCCAAGGCAGGCCTCTCTTATTGAAAGGAGCAACCTCGGATCAGCCATCACCCTCAGCACCTAGACCCCTCCAGAGTCCTCGTCCTGAGCTCCGTGGAGAGAATAACCCTGTTCCTACATCTATCTTGATCTGCCACCCTGCTTGAGACCCAGGTCTATACTGATAGCAACCACGATAGAAAGCTGAAGTGGGGCGGGGGGTAGGAGTGTTGGCTGTCTTTATGCACCTGTCTCATGCCTAGTCCCCTAGAAGCTTTGAGCAAAAGTGTTGGCTTAGACCCACCTCCGGCTGCTATACCTGGGATCTGTGTTTGTCTTTGAGAATAAAGTTTGGGGTATTTGGGAAACCCAGGGAAGATCTGAAAACAAAGGGACTTCTCCCTCTTTCCAGGTCATGGGCCTCTTGGATTCTCTAGGCCTTGGGACTTGGGTGAGGATTTAAGGAGAACAGCTTCTCCCTAAATGCAAGGCCCCTGGCCCCTGAGCCTGGGAAAGAACCTGTCCCCACAAGACTCTCCATGTCTCCTTCACACCCTGCATCTGCATCTCACCATGCCCCTCTTGAGGACTCCCCTTAGAAACCTCCCCAGGTCCTTCCTGTCCACTGAAGCACTGCCCCAAGCCCCCACCCCCAATACCTGCAGCAGGTGGACGGACATCTGGAAGTTGTTCAGCTTCTTCAGAAGGTCGAGGGTCCTTTCCTGTGGGAAGCCAGGAGAGCATTGAGACATGGGTGCTGCCCCAGACCCTGCTCTGACAGAGAATACAGACAGACCTGTGATCCAAGGACAGGCAGCAGGGATGGGGGTACACAAAAGTAGAGAGACCGGAAAGTGTCTGTCACAGACCAGCTTGCTAACTGCACTTCCTACCGCCTCCCTTAGTTGGGCCTTGGTGCAGCCTGGATGTGTCCACAGAGCCATAGCCAGCATGTCCCCTCCCACGTACACCTCTGAGCTACAGACTTCCTGGCCTACTGACATTGTCTGTCTGTAGCCCTCATGCCTCCTTCTCTTTGAATCTTTTCCTAACCTACTGTAGTGTTCCAAGCATGAAGACTAAAAAGCTTTTTGTTTGATGTATGTCTATGTGCGGGTGGGGGGGGGGGCAGCAAGGGTCTCACAGTGTTGCCCAGGCTAGTTTCTAACTCCTGGGCCTAAGTGATTCTCTACTCAACTTCAACAAGTAGCTGGGATATATGGATCAGGCGCTAATGTATTGCTCTTGGGATTTTTTTTTTTTTTTTTTTGGTCTTTTCGAGACAGGGTCTCCCTGTAGCTGTAACCCCAGCTGTCCTGGAACTCACTCTGTAGACCAGGCTGGCCTTGAACTCACAAAGATTCACCTGCCTCTGCCTCTGGAGTGCTGGGATTAGAGGCATGCCCCACCACACCCGGCTGGCTCTTGGGGCTTTATTTTATTTTATTTTATTTTATTTTATTTTATTTTATTTATTTTTGTATGTGTGAGTGTACTGTCTGCATGTAGGTTTGTGCACCTGTGTCATGCAATGCCGTGGAGATCAGAAGAGGGTCTCAGATTCCCCTGGAACTGGAGTTCCTGGAATTGGAGTTACAGATGGTTCTTAGCCGCCATGTGGGTGCTGGGGATCGAACCGGGGTCCTCTGCAATAGCAGTCGGTGCTCTTAACAGCTAAGCTATCTCTCCAGCCCCTCTTGGGGCTTTTATAACAATTTTATTGAAGTATATCTTACATATAATAACTCGTACATATTGTGTGTACAGTTATATACATATACACTTATATATGATTTCTTTTTCAGTCTATATCTGTGTGATATGTGTATGCATGTACACATATGTGTGGGTGCATGTGTGTGTGGAGGCTACAGGGAGCCCCATCTTTATCCTATATATTGAGGCAAGGTCTCTTACTTGAATAGTCTAGCAAACCTGTTTGCTCTGGGGATCCCACGTGTCTGCCTCCTACATGTGTGGAGATAACGAGCAGGGCAGGCTGCTGGTAGGTGCTGGGCGTGTCAGCTCATCCTCAAGTTTGCATGGCAAGCACTTTACCTGTGGAGCCATCTCCCCAGCCCCTAAGATGCTTTTCTTTTTGCATACATTTATTTTGTGGCAGGGGTGTGTGTGCCTGCCATGGCGCATGTGCAGAGATCAGAGGACAACTTCCTAGGAGCTGGTTTTTTCTTCCACCAGATGGATCCTGGGGGTCAAAACTCAGGTCATTAGCCTTGGCAACAAGTGCCTTTACTCACTGTGTGTTTTGCCTGCATGTATGCAAGCACATTATATGCAGAAGAAGGCACTGGATCCCCTGGAACTAGGGTTAGCTGCCTGCGGATGCTCTTACCGCTGCACCACCTCTTCAGGCCCACTACCCCTTGAGTGTTGACATACATATAAACCCATGAAAACTATCATCACCATCAAGAACATCGACATCATCACAGACATTGCCTTGGGCCCTCTAATATACCCTCCCACGACCCTCAATCCTAGCAACCATAGCTGTGATTTTTGTCATTGTAGGTGACTTTGTGTGTGTTCATGTGCACGTATACATATGCATGTGGCAGAAGCCAGAGGCCATCTGCCTTGGTTTTTGAGGCCAGAGTTTCTCACCAGGACCTGGGCTGGCTGAATATCGAGTCCAAGGAATCTGCCTCCTTTCAGTTTCCCAGTCTTGAGATTACAAGCATGCACCACCTTTTTATGTGGGTGCTGGGGATTGAACTCAGGACCTCATGCTTGTGCAGCAAGGACTTTACCAACAGAGCTGTCTCCCAAACTACTCGATGACATTATATATTTTTTTCTTAATTTTTTTTTTAAAGGCGTGCACCACCACGCCCTGCATTTTTATTTATTTCTGTATGTGTATCAATGTACTGCCTGCATGCAAGTTTGTGCACCCGTGTCGTGCAATGCCGCGGAGGTCAGAAGAGGGTCTCGGATTCCCCTGGAACTGGAGTTTTGGATGGTTCTCGGCCGCCATGTGGGTGCTGGGGATCGAACCCGGGTCCTCTGTAAGAGCGGTCGGCGCTCTTAACCGCTAGGCCATCTCTCCAGCCCGACATTATATTTTTAAGCTTATTTTTAGTCTTTTCGAGACAGGGTCTCCCTGTAGCCCCAGCTGGCCAGGAACTCGCTCTGTTGACCAGGCTGGCCTTAAACTCACAGAGATCTGCCTGCCTCTGCCTCTCGAGTGCTGGGATTAAAGATGTGAGCATTTTTAAAAATAATTTATTCTTATTTATTATTTATTTATTTTTTGTGTATGAGTGTACTGTCTGCATGTAGGTTGGTGCACCCATGTCATGCAATGCCATGAGGTCAGAAGAGGGCGTCGGATTCCCCTGGAACTGGAGTTAAAGATGGTTCTTAGCCGCCATGTGGGTGCTGGGAATCGAAGCCAGGCCCTCTGCAAGAGAAGTTGGTGCTCTTAACCACTGAGCCATCTCTCCAGCCACAAGATGTGAGCATTTTTAAAGACAAAATCTTACTATGTAATCCAAGCTGGCCCTGAACTATTTTTTTTTGTTGCTGTTGTTTTTTGTTTTTTTTTGTTTCTTCGAGACAGGGTCTCCCTGTAGTCCCAGCTGTCCTGGAACTCACTCTGTAAACCAGGCTGGCCTTGAACTCACAAAGATCCGCCTGCCTCTGCCTCCCAAGTGCTAGGATTAAAGGCGTGTGCCACCACGCCCAGCCGGCCCTGAACTATTAAGCCTCCTGTATCAGCCTCCAAAATGCTGGGACTAAAACTTGTGCCACCACCCTGGCCTTTTAATACAGCATGGGGGCTGAAGAACTGGCATTTAACAGTGCTTGCTGCTTTTGCAGAGGACCCAAGTTTGGTTCCCAGCAACCACATTAGGAGGCTCACAACCACTTGTAACTCCAGATTCAGGAGGATCCAGTGTCTCTGACCATCACAAGGTACCTGTATTCACATGTTCATATCCACATAATTAAAAATAATATATTTTATCATTAAAAAATTTTATGTGTATGAGTGTATTGCCTGCCTGTATGTAAGTGCATCTGTGTCATGTAATGTCAGCAGAGGTCAGAAGAGGGCATTAGATTACCCTGGAACTACAGAGGACTGCTAACCCCCCTGTGGTGGTGGGAATTGAACCTGGATCCTCTGCAAGCAGCCAGTGCTCTTAACTGCTGAACCATGTCTCCAGAACACTTTATTTATTTATTTATTTATTTATTTATTTATTTATTTATTTATTTATTTAGAGACAGAGTCTCCCTTTAGTCCCAGCTGGCCTGGAGCTTGCTCTGTAGACCAGGCTGGCCTTGAACTCACAGAGATCCGCCTGCCTCTGCCTCCCGAGTGTTGGGATTAAAGGCGTGCACCACCATGCCCAGCAACCCATATATATTTTAAAGTACAACATGAAATGGTTTTTTAATTTTTATGTGTATGAGTGTTATACCTGCATGAATGTAGTGCATGTAAGCACTACATCTCATGTAGTGCCCAAGGAGGACAGAAGAGGACATCCAATCCCCTGGAACTGGAGTTAAGGATGGTTGTTAGCTGCCATGTGGGTGCTGGGATTCAAACCCGGGCCCTCTGCAAGAACAGCCAGTGCTCCCAACCAGTTAGCCCTGAAAATATTTTTTTTCTAGCTTAATTATTTTTGTTGCCGAGTAGTTTTCCATTGTGTAAATCTGTTATCCAGGGCTGTATACAATGTATCAGAGGAGTTCCTAGCACATAGCAAGAGTCCCAGTGAATGAGATTTACGGGTTGTTCCAGCTTGGGACTACTATAAATACAGCTCATGAACACTCACCTTCAATCACCTTTGGGATCTTTTGTTTAGAAGCAAGGTCTCACTAACCTGGGTTGACCTTGAACTCATGATCCTCCTGTCTCAGGCTCCAGAGTGCTGGGACATGATCTGCCCTCACCTTTAAGTCTTTGTGTGGACAGATACTTTCATTCTACTTGAGTAATGAGAACTGCTTTTATCTCTGTAGAGCTCTGTTCAGAGACCCAGGTGCTCCCTGAGTAAATGAAGGCTGGAGACATGGCTCACTTGCTGTTCTTGCAGAGGGCTCGGGTTTGGCTCTCAGCATCCACACGGAGGCTCACAACCATCTGTAACTCCAGGTCCAGGGAAATCCAAGACCCTCTTCTGGCCTCTGCCAAACACTGCATGTAGGTGGTACACATACATGTGCCCAGGCAAAACACTAATACACATAAAATAAAAATAAATCTTTTTTTTATAAATCTTATTTTTTTTGGTACTTTTGAGACAGGGTCTTCCTGTAGCCACCCCAGCTGGCCTGGAACTGGCTATGTAGACCAGGCTGGCCTTGAACTCACAGAGATCTGTCTGCCTCTGCCTCTGCTGGGATTAAAGGTGTGCACCAACACACCTGGCTTTAATTTTTTTTTTTTTAAAGGAATGATAGGACTGGAAAGATGGCTGCTCTTGGAGAGGACCCAGGTTTGGTTCCCAGCACCCGCATGCCAGCTAACAACTATCTATAACTCCAGTTCCACGGGATCCAACACCCTCTTCTGACCTCTGTGGGCATTGCATGATATACAGGTGCACTTAAATACATGCAGAGAATAATATACTCATACACATAAAAGAAATTTTTTAAACACTGTTTTGCCTATCTTCAATTCTTTTTTTTTAATTTTTATTTATTTATTTTTATATGTGTACGAATGCACTGTCTGCATGTAGGCTTGTGCACCCGTGTCTTGCAGTGCCGCAGAAGTTAGAAGAGGACGTCAGATTCCCCTGGAACTGGAGTTAAAGACGGTTCTCAGCCACTATGTGGGTGCTGGGGATCAAACCCAGGTCCTCTGCAAGAGCAGTCAGCACTGCTAACCACTAGGCCATCTCTCCAGCCCCCAAGAAATTTTTTTGTGTGTGTGTGTGTGAGTGTACTGTCTGCATGTAGGTTGGTGCATCTGTGTCGTGCAATGCCGTGGAGGTCAGAAGAGGGTGTCTGATTCCCCTGGAACTGGAATTAAAGACGGTTCTCAGCCACCATGTGGGTGCTGGGAATCAAACCCTGGTCCTCTGCAAGAGCAATTGGCGCTCTTAACCGCTAAGCCATCTCTCCAGCCCTGAAAAAAAAATTTTTTTTTTTTTTGGTCTTTTTGAGACAGGCCCCAGCTGTCCTGGAATTTGCTCTGTAGACCAGGCTGGGCTTGAACTCACAAAGATCCACCTGCCTCTGCCTCACAAGTGCTAGGATTAAAGGCGTATGCCACTATACCCAGCCGAATTTTTTTTTTTAAAAGAAGGAATGAGCTTGAACTTTGTGAGTTCAAGGCCAGCCTGGTCTACAGAGTGAGTTCTAGGACAGCTGGGGCTACAGGGAGACCCTGTCTCGAAAAGACATAAAAAACAAAAACAAAAAACAAAAAAAGAACGATGAACCAGGCATGGTGGTGCATACCTTTAATCTCAACACTTGGGAGGCAGAGGCTTGCAGATCTCTGTGAATTCAAGGCCAGCCTGGTCTACATAGTGAGTTCCAGGCCAGCTGGGACTAAAGGGAGACCCTGTCTTAAAAAGACCAAAAAGGAAAAAAAGAATGAAACAGAAAGCAGAAAGGGGAAGGGGAGGAAGGAAGCTCAGAGTTGGAAATCTGTCTGCCAGGTTCTGAGTACACATCCAGTCTGTTTCCGCCTTCTCCTTCCTGGCACCTGCTTCTTAGAAACCAGCCCTGTCACTGCTCGTGTTTTAGGCTAAGGTCAAGTCTAGTGTCTAGAAGCCAGACTTGACCTCCAAGTTGGAGATTAGCTCACCAAAGAGCTAACTATGTCCTGTATGTCCCTTCCTACTCTGCCAGGACCTGGACCACATCCCTGTGGACTGTCCTCTGTCAGTCCTTAGCTTCCTTAGCACTGAGGTTCAGTGTGTTTCAGAAGGACCTGCCAACATGTGTGCACATGAACTTGTAGGCACACAGCTACAAACCTAATGTTAATAAAAGGCTTACTATGTGCTGGGAAGTCTTTCAAGTATTTTACTTGGATTGAATTCTCACAAGGAGGAGTTGGATACATACATATATACATACATATATATATATATATATATATATATCTCAGTCAGAGAGTTCTTGCCTAGTACCCATGAAGCTCTGGATTTCATACCCAGCACTGCATAAACCTGGAGTGGTGGTGCACACCCAGAATCTCAGCCCGTGGGAGGTGGGGGCAGGAATATTAGAAGTTTAAGTTCACCCTCAGTCACATACTGTGTTTGAGACCAGCCTAGTAAAAGTACCCGGGTTCGATCCCCAGCACCCACATGGCGGCTGAGAACTGTCTTTAACTCCAGTCCCAGGGGAATCCGACACCCTCTTCTGACCTCGGAGGCATTTCACCACACGGGTGCACAGACCTACATGCAGATAGTACATTCATACACATAAAAAATAAATACAGGAGGCAGAGGCAGGCAGATCTTTGTGAGTTCAAGGCCAGCCTGGTCTACAGAGTGAGTTCCAAGACAGCTGGGGCTACAAGGAGACCCCGTCTCGAAAAGACCAAAAAAAAAAATTAAATAAATAAATAATTTTAAAAAGTAAAAGATCCTTTCTCAACAATATGTACATACACATACATAGGCACACACACACACACACACACACACACACACACGCACACACACACACACCCCTCTCAAAAGGAATTTGGTCCTATTTGCTGGCCTACTTTTACAGAATTACTATACAGAGGAAATGAAGAAACTTTTGTTTTTGTCCTTTTGAGACAGGGTTTTTCTGTAGCCCCAACTGGCCTGGAGCGCACTATGTGGATCAGGCTGGCCTTAAACTCACAGAGATCTGCCACCTCTGCCTCCTAAATGCTGACTGGGGCTGGAGAGATAGCCTAGTGGTTGAGAGCACCGACTGCTCTTGCAGAGGACCCGGGTTCAAGCCCCAGCACCCACATGGTGGCTAAGAACTGTCTGTAACTCCAATTCCAGGAGAACTCCAGTTCCAGGGGAATCAGAGACCCTCTTCTGACCTCCACGGCATTGCACGACATGGGTGCACAAACCTGCATGCAGACAGTACACTCATACACATACAAAAATAAAAAAAAATTTAAATGCTAGGACAAAGGTAACAATTTTTCTTTTTGGGGGGGGGCTTTTTTTTTTTTTTGGNTTTGGTCTTTTTGCGACAGGGTCTCCCTGTAGCCCCAGCTGGCCTGGAACTCACTCTGTAGACCAGGCTGGCCTTGAACTCACAAAGATCCACCTGCCTCTGCCTCCGAAGTGCTAGGATTAAAGGCATGCGCCACCACGCCCGGCTAAGGAGGGGGGCTCCTTTTGGAGACAGGATCTCCCTGTTGCTCCAGCTGTCCTGGAGCCCAGGCTGGCCTTGAACTCATAGAGATCCACCTGATCTTGAGGGTTTTTTTGTTTGTTTGTTTTTTGTCTTTTTTTTGAGACAGGGTCTCCCTTTTATTTATTTATTTTTTTTTCAAATTTTATTTATTTTTTTATGCATATGAATGTACTGTCTGCATGAAGGTTTGTGCACCCATGTCGTGCAATGCCATGGAGGTCAGAGGAAGGTGTCGTATTTCCCTGGAACTGGAGTTAAAGACGGTTCTCAGCCGCCATGTGGGTGCTGGGAATCGAACCTGGGTCCTCTGCAAGAGCAGTCAGAGCTCTTAACCGCTAGGCCATCTCTCCAGCCCAGGGTCTCCCTTTTAGTCCCAACTGGCTTGGAGCTCGCTCTGTAGACCAGGCTGGCCTTGAACTCACGGAGATCCACCTGCCTCTGCCTCCCCAGTGCTGGGATTAGAGGTGTGCACCACCATGCCTGGCCCTTTTTATAGAAAGGGACTCACTATGTAGACTTGGCTGGCCTGGAACTTGCTATGTAGATGAGGCTGGCCTCGAATTCACAGAGATCCACTTGCCTCTGTCTCCTGGGTGCTAGGATTAAAGGCATGTGCTACCATGACCAGATGAAGATTTATTTATTTACTTATTGTGTGTGTATGTGTGTGCACACACCTGTCTAGGCACACATGTGGAGGTCAGAGGACAACTTTTGGGAGTCATTCCTTTTACTATGTGGGGTTCGGAGACTGAACTCAGGTTGTCAAGCTTAGCAGCAAGCCCCTTTACCACTCAGTTAGCTCACTGGCCCCGAGATTTTTTTTTCTTTGTCTTTTTGAGACGGGGTCGCCCTGTAGCCCCAGCTGTCCTGGAACTCGCTTTATTGACCAGGCTGGCCTTGAACTCACAGAAATGCACCTGCCTCTGCCTCTCAAGTGCTGGGATTAAAGGCATGCACCACCATACCCGGTTTAAAGATGTTTTTAATTCTAAACGTTTTTCAATGCCTGTGTTTAATAACAGCTTGGAAAATTCCGGAAAATTCCACATCAGTGTTAAACCAGTTTCAGTTCACCAGTAAGGTACATGTTTCTGCATAACTGGCTCTTTTTTTTTTTTTGTATTTTTGAGACAGGGTCTCCCTTTAGCCCCAGCTGGCCTGGAACTCACTATGTGGACCAGGCTGGCCTTGACCTCACAGAGATCTACCTGCCTCTGCCTCCCAAGTACTGGAATTAAAGGGGCACACCACCACGCCTGGCATAACTGGGTCATATATATATATATTTTTTTCTTTTTTCTTTTTTTTTTTGAGACAGGGTCTCCTTGTAGTCCCAGCTGGCTTTGAACTCACTCTGTAGATCAGGCTGGCCTTGAACTCACAGAGATCTGCCTGCCTCTGCCTCCCAAGTGCTAGGATTAAAGGTGTGTACCACCATGCCCGGCTTAAAGACTGTTCTTAGGTATCATGTGAGTGCTGGGAATCGAACCCAGGTCCTCTTCGAGAGCAGTTGATGCTCTTAACTGCTGAACCATCTCTCCAGCCCCATGGGTCATATTTGAGAGTAAGATCCATGAACCTGTGCTCTATCCTGGTTGATAAAGGTGCATGCCAACACTGTTGGGCGTGTCTCTCTGGGTGTGCAGCCAGCAGTACCCCTGGTCTGCATCTGGAGCTGCGAGGATGCAGCCTGAGCTCACTTGTGTCTAGCTGTGTCTGAAGGTGTGAATGAGGCTGTTTGTGTTGCACATCTGGATGATGCTGTGTTGTGTGTGCACGTGTCTTTGACTTTGGGTATCCTTCTGCCTTAACTCAAATGGCCAGTGTGCATTACATACATCATCCCTGTCACATTAGTGTCCGAAGATGTAATCTCAGAAGCAATAAGACAGAAGTTGCTTGCTAGGCTGCACTTGTGTGGCTGTCTGTGGATGTGTCATGATGTGTCTGTGTAGCTGTGACAGCTGGTTGTCTGTTGCAAATTGTTTAGCTGGTGCATGCACACAGCATCTGACAAAGCCCTAAGTCACTGCGACTAGCAATAAACTCCAGGCCTGAGCTGCAACGTGGAGGATCCGTCTTATTACAGGAAGCATGTCCTCCCTGGGCTAACCACCACTGGGCCGGCCCACTTTCAGTCCCTGAGCAGGCCCGCCTTTCTGGGCCAGAAGCCCAGAGCTGTGCCCACCCAGGCACTGACAGAGTCCAGTCAAAGAAGCCAGGCATGAATGTGGCTGTACACTAGCTCTGTACTGCAAGGACTCTATGACCTGACTTGTAGACTTCCATGCAACACATCCCCAAGAGGCACATTTCACAGAAGAGGAAACTGAGGCCCAAAGGAACAAAGTAGAGTGGCTGGCCTAAGGACTGTAAAAAGACTGAGAGGGAAGTCTGGGCAGGCTCCTCAGTTTCCTATTCCAGCTGCCTGGCCTCCTGCGTGTCTTCCCATCTCTAACGATTCTCACCCAGAAGCCCAGAGTTCCTTTACTGGCCAAAGTCCAGAAAGAGCAAGGGGCTCATTCTGGATATACTGTCTACCTGAAATAGCACCTGGCTGGACCCTGGCATCTCCAGCTGGGAAAATGTCCTGCGAGCTGAGGCATGTCAGCGGAGCTGAGGGAGAAGCTTCAGCCCTCACCAGGTGCAGGCTACAAGTCTTTACATCTCCCCTGGCCACGCTGAAGCAAGTGTCACCAGCTCTTTCCCGGGGCCTGTCTCACATCCTTAGTCCTTCCCAATACCCCAGAGATGCCCTTCTGGGAGGAGGCAATCATCTCTACATATGAAGAAACTGAGGCTTCCAGCATTATACCAACACGACCATCTCATTGTTAGTCCAGCAACTACTCCAGGGCATGCCTGACACTCCCTGGCTCTTACCCCTTCTCTGGACTCCATCACTTTTTCTGGTGCGGCACCTAGCTAGAGATTATGGGAAGAAAAGGACCTTGAGGCAAGTCAGAGTGGAGGGGCTTGTCCTTGGGTTCCCTGTCCTTTCCTTTCCAGCCTCAGTCCACGCCCTCCAGAACCTCTGGCCAATCTTGCCAGCCTCCAGCCTGAGGCAAAGATCGCTAGACAGATCAAACATTAACTTTCTGTATGGCTCCCCGCGCAAAGCTGCAGGGCTGAGCGCTCAGGGACCTTCAAGCAGGGCTGGTAGACCCTCATCCCAGCACCTCGCCGCGCCGTGCACCTCCCCCACCCGGCAGCCCAGGCCTCGGCGACTCCTTCCCCCGTCCCGCACCTGTTCACCTCTCCCGCCAGGGCCCCACCCTGCGGCCAAGGAAAAAGTTACAAACAGAAGGCTGCTGGCACCGGAGCTGTGGCGCTTCGCTCCAGTCCAGCGGGTCAGCTCCCCTGCGTCTGCAGCCGCGGCTTAGCAGCCCTTCTCAGCCCGAGTTTCTCTGCTGTCTCTCCAGTCACCCAGAAGTTGTCCCTCCAGCTCCCGCCATCTCTGCAGACCCCTGAGTTTGGAGCATGCCAAGCAAGAGTCCCGGGGCTCCCAAAGTCCTTTCCCGGGCTCGGGTCATTCCACTCGCTTTCCCGGCCCTGCCTAGGCTGCCCAGGGGCAAAAACTACCGGTCCACACCGACGTGCACGCGCCGCGCCTCCGGGGCCTACACTGTCCCCTCGCGACTTGTACGTGCACACGCCCACCCCAGGTGCCCAGCAAGTGGTCCAAAGACTTCCTGCCTTGCAGCAGCTCCCTGCCGTTGGCTCGCTCGTCCCGCACGCGCCCTCAGGGCACCCGATCCCCATGCCCACCGGACCCGTGGCTGCCCCCGATCGCGCCTCCGTGACCCAAGGCTGTGGTCCAAACTCTGCAGCCTCACCGTCTTCTTCCTAGCCACCATCTTCTCCAGTTTTTTGGCGATCCTCAGCAGCTCTTCTTCCTGACCCATGTTGGTCCGCGACGCCCCGCGGGGCGAGGGACGCAGGGCGGCTGCAGGCGCCAAGGCGCGCGGCGAGAGCGGCACCGGCCCCAAACGCACTCCACACTCAAGCCCGGAGCGGGCGGGGCGCCCCTCCCAGCGCGGGGGAGGGGTGGCGGGCACTAAATATAGACTTCAAGGACTGCCCGGGTAAAGACTGCCCGCGCCAGGCCGGTCGCGCCGCTGGGGAAGGACGAGGCTGCAGAGGGAGGCTCCTTTCCAACCCTTCCAGGGGTGCCCGAGGCTGCCGGGACGAACTCTCTTCCCTTGAGCAGGAGAGCGCCTCGGGGTGCTTCTGGAGCTGCGGGATGATTTCCTTCGCGGTTCCCACATCTCAGCATCAGTGTACTCCAAGGAGACAAGTTGGTGGATTCATTTCAACTTCAGCGTTGCCCCAAGACTGTTGCATGCAGCTGTTTCTCCGGCTGTAAATGCAGAGCTCAGTTGCTGTCTACTTTATTTCAAGGCCAGCCAGGTTTGTTTGGTTTTCTTTTCTTTTCTTTTCTTTTGGCCTTTTTGAGACAGGGTCTTCTTTAGTCCCAGCTGGCCTGGAGCTTGCTCTGTAGACCAGGCTGGCCTTGAACTCACAGAGATCCGCTTGCCTCTGCCTCCCGAGTGCTGGGATTAAAGGCGTGCTCCACCGGGGTCACACTATTGAGAGGTAAAGCTTTGGGTTACACAAATTGTTAGTTGTGTGTAGAGGTGTGGGGTGGGGTTGGGGTTTGAGTTTCAGTGGGTGATTTGGGGTGGAGGGAACAGCTGTGCCTATCACTCACAGCTGTGCACAGTGCTGGTCACCTGTGGAAAGATCTTCCAAAAGTCCTCTGTAGACTTAATTCCCTTCCTAATGGACGAAAATCACTGTCCTGGAAGGGAGTAGAAGTGGGCCACAGTGTGTGGGTTTGGAGATCTGGGAAAGATAAACTCAGAGGACGCTATTCTGGTCTGGGCCAAAGGCAGCCTGGATACTTGTCTCCCAATTGCTGCTGTGTAACGAGTGTCAAGGATGAGTTTTCTCATTAGTTCAACGTATGTGTTCAATCAGCAAGAAGACCCAATTTCCCAGCAGGCTGGCCAAGAATACCATAACACTGGGGGTGGAGCCATAGCTCAGCAGTTAAGAGCACTAGCTGCTCTTGCAGAGGACTGGGTTCAGCTTCTAGCACCCACATCATGGTGGCTAACAATATGGTGAGTTTAAAGCCAGCCAGGACTACTGCCTGGATTTACAGTCTTCCTGTCTGAAACTCCAGTTCCAGGGGACTCTGATGCCCTCTTCTGACCACTGCAGGCAATGCTTAACATGGATGCACTTACATGCAGGCAATACACTCATACACATAAAATAAAAGCAATAAAATATTTGAAAAGAAAGAGTACCATAAAACAAATAGGAACAAGCTGGGCATGGTGGCGCACACCTTTAATCCTAGCACTTGGGAGGCAAAGGCAGGCGGATCTTTGTGAGTTCAAGGCCAGCCTGGTCTACAGAGTGAGTTCCAGGACAGCTGGGGCTACAGGGAGACCCTGTTTCAAAAAGACCAAAAAAAAAAAAAAGGGGGGGGCTGGAGAGATGGTCTAGCGGTTAAGAGCACCGACTGCTCTTAGAGAGGACCCGGGTTCGATCCCCAGCACCCACATGGCGGCTGAGAACCGTCTGTAACTCCAATTCCAGGAGAGCTCCAGTTCCAGGGGAATCCGACACCCTCTTCTGACCTCCACAGCATTGCACGACATGGGTGCACAGACCTACATGCAGACACTACATTCATACAAAATAAATAAATTAATTAAAAAAAAATAGGAACATTATTAACAACTGTCTTCAACACAGCTGGATGGGGTCAGGAAGAGATAGGTACTTTAAAGATACATTTAAGGGGACCTGTTCCAGCTGTGGGGTCATCCCCTCTGAAGAAAATAAATTTATTGCAGCAAAGGGCAGAGCGGGAGTTGGGTGTGGAAAAAGGAGTGTCCCTGAAAGGGAGGGAGGGAGCGGCATGTGTTCAGTCTATCTACTGAGCACCTACTGTGTACCAGGCAGTTCTAGTACTGGGTATCCAGAGGGGAGCAAATCAGTCTTCCTGGGGCTCAATGAACAAAGTTTAGGGGTGGAGGGTGTCCTGAGTGTCAGTGTTGGAGGAACTGAAAAATTCATGTTATGGTACAGGGATATGTCGAGGGTGGGCAGAAGGAAGATGGGGACTCGCCAAGTTGCCCAGGCCACATTTCCTTGACTGGAGTTTGTGGCAGGCCTCTTGGTCAACCCAAACCCCTCTAGGTTGAAGGCTATGGCTTCTTAGTAAATTGAGGAGCTGAACATATGGCTTGGTGGTAGAGTGCTTGCCTAGCATTTGCAGGGACCTGGGTCACATACCTAGCACTGCAACAAAAACAACCACCCACCACAAAAACCAGATTGCTTTTCTTCAAAGTTCCAGTCCCTACCATCGTCAGAGCTTGAAAACCTGTCCAACCTTTTCATCATACAAACGGGAAGACTGAGGCCCAGATCATAGCCCTAGCTGTCCTTGAACTCATCATATTCCTACTTCAGCCTCGAGTGCTGGGATTACAGGTGTGCATCAGCAAGCCAGCATCCTTTATTGTTTTGCGTTTACATGTGTGACTGCATGGTGCATGTGGAATACAGAGGTTAATGTTGGGCACCTTCCTCAATTGGTAGCTACCTTTTTTTAAAAAATTTATTTGTGCTGGGTATGGTGGTGCACACCTTTAATCCTGGCACTCGGGAGGCAGAGGCAGGCGGATCTCTGTGAGTTCAAGGCCCGCCTGGTCTACATAGTGAGCTCTAGGCCAGCTGGGACTGCAGGGAGACCCTGTCTCAAAAAGACAAAAAACAAAACCAAAAAAAAAGAGGGCATTGGATCCCCTGGAACTAGAGTTCCTCTTGGCTACTGTGGTGTTGGGAACTGAATCTGGCTTCTCTGTTAACCTATGTTGTCATCTCTCCAGCCCTTAGATGGAGAGATAACACATCTCTCTTCAGTGTTTGGGGCTAAGGATACAGATCAGTGTCAGAACTTGGTTTGTGTGTGCAAGGCCCCGGGCTCCAGTCCCAGTACCAAGAAGCTAATGATAGTAATAAATGTTTGGCAGTTGAAAAGTAACAAGAGTCAACTGTGTGTAGTAGAATGTACCACCTAGAGACTGCATCCAGGTGGCATGTTCCATGATGAGTCACTTGTATGGGCCATTCAGGTCTAGAGACTTGGTCACGGGGTGAACTGCTGAGTCTTGTTTCTAGCTTCCCCATGTGTGGAACCAACAGATATATAGAAACCAGTTGGTTGTGAGTTAATGGAAAGCTTTCTTTCTACTTTATTGATACCAAAATTCCATTTTGTTAATGTCCTAAATACTTGGTATCACCTTTAAGTTGGGATGATTAATTTCTTTCAGAAGCTCAGCCTTTTTTTCTAAGTGTGTGCTATACCTGGGGTGTCCTGTAAGATGTTGTTTGGGGGGGCTGGAGAGATGGCTCAGCGGTTAAGAGCACCGACTGCTCTTGCAGAGGACCCAAGTTCAATTCCCAGCACCCACACGGCTAAGAACCGTCTTTGACTCCAGTTCCAGGGGAATCTGACACCTCTGAGGCATTGCACGACACGGGTGCACCAACCTACGTGCAGACAGTACACTCATACACATAAGACGCCTTCTCAGGTTCGTTTGAGCTTTGCATTTTTATGCTGCTCATTCATTTACTGCTTGCCATTCTGTCTTCCCCTTCTGCTTCGTATCCCCTTTTCTCCTGTCTCAACCTATAACCTGTAGATAGAACGATTTCCTCTTGCTTAATGGAAAATGGATATACAACGTCTATGTTCGGAGCATTATGTACGCGATACTACTCCGGACTGACCTAATTGTGCTCAGGTCCTCTTCGTGTGGTCGTGTTTTTTATTTTTTGTATGAATGTATCACCCTGTTTTCTGTCGTATAGCTAGTTAATAGTTAATCATGTAACCCACTCCCCACCACCCTCCTTAGTCTCCTATGTTTCAATACATTGGTCTTCTCCTGCATTTAGGACTGTCAGTTTGTACTTGTACACCCCCGCCCTACACTCTACCCTTTCCTTCTTTTCCTTCTCTCCCTCCTTCCCTCCCTCCGGTCCTGGTTGCTTTTTTCCTTTATGCTTAATCTCTGACCCTCCTAACGTTTTTGTACCATTTTTTCTTCTGCAATTTTATGTTCGTCTTCGACCCCATCTCCTCTCTCCTTTCTTCGTTCCCCAATCCCACTTTTTTTCCTTTCTTACTCCCTCTCTCCTCTCTTCGATTCCTCCGTGTCCCTTGTCTACGTTTCCCTCCGTCTATTTTTTGGTTTCCTGAACACACCCCCCCTCCGTTTTTTTCTTTATATCTTCATGGTATTCTTCCCCGTTTGTGGGAATGGTTTTCTTCCTCATCCTTTTCCTCCTCATTCTTTTATTTCTTTTTTTTTTTTCCCTCTCCCTCCCTNTTTGTTTTTTTTTTAAACTTTTTTTTTATAAATTTTTTTTTTTTTTTTTTTTTTTTTTTTTTTTTGGTCTTTTTCGAGACAGGGTCTCCCTGTAAGCTCACTCTGTAGACCAGGCTGGCCTTGAACTCACAAAGATCCGCCTGCCTCTGCCTCCCAAGTGCTAGGATTAAAGGCGTGCACCACCATGCCCCGCCAAAGAAGTTTATAGTCTGGAGTCCAGGCCTATAATCACAGAACTTGGAGACAAGAGGCAGGGCTGCTGCAAGTTTGAAACCAGACAGCACCGACAATTATATGTGTTCCAGAGATGTTAGAATCCAAAATGCTTTTTTTTTTTTTTGGCTTGAGGCTGTACTTGCCCAGATTCTCTGACCTCTGCCACAATGTGGGGATCACAGGCATGAGCCAAAACACCTGCATAGAGCCCCAAATAGTCTACACAAAGTAACTACTAACTTGGTGGATGTTGGCTCTGAGTTATGTCCATTTTGTGGTAACATTGAGATGGTTGAGCTGGTTTGCGACATATCTGTGTGCAGGAAGCTTGGACATGGTGGCCTTGATGGCCTTGAAAGCCGGCTCCGCTGCATGCCCGTACTCCTGCTCTGCTGTCATGTAGGGCATGCTCAGCCAATAGTGGTTGTTGGCCTCGACCTCCAGGCAATGGATCCTGTTCTTCTTGGCAAAAAAGGACATGGCCCATGGCTGAAGATGCTTCCCAATCTACTGCCTACCCGTAATGCACGGTGAGGAACATGGTATCAGCTTCGTTTTTCAAGCTTCCGTGTTCCCCAACCATTTGACCGATGCCCAAATAAACCTCTTTACTGTAGAAAGCATCCAGCAAGACCCCCTGTACTGGAGGATGTTCCACAGCATTCCTGACCTCTGTCCCGTGGGTGCAAGCAGCACTCCAATGAGGAACATTCTATCACCCCAATGTCTGCTGGGGCAGAACTGTCCCTGCTTGCACTGTGACCGCTCTCTGTACTAGCTGTCTCTTTCACCAGATGAAGACCTAAGGTCCCTTCACCTTCCCATTACTCTTCAGAATCCATAAATGATTCATAAAATCCAGTGGAACTTATCTCCCACAGTCCTTTATTAGAGATGAATGAAAGAACAAGTCTGAGATGAAAGGAAGCTGACCTTCAGGGCTCAGAAGCAATCCTGTATCTGTGGGACCAAGGAGCAGCTGGGCCTCCAGGGCCCGGCACCCAGTGGCTATAATGTTGAGATGTTAGTGGCTGGTGATGGTTTAGCAGCTACTTCCTAATTCGGGAGGCACAATGGTGGGATTACTGACTCTGGAAAGCAGACTCTTGGAGTCTCTTCCTTACCCCTTGCTCCTGTCTCATTTCTCTGTCTCTCACCTCCCCCAAAGGCTCCTAAACTGACCAAAAGAAGAGAGAAGCAGGATCAGTCAACCCAGACCATTCCTTTCCTTCCTGTTGAATCAAGAAGGCAGACAAACATGGGTGGGTGGTATTCTATTTCCTGGCTGGGGGGCGGGACAGAACAAACCCCAGGGAGGGCTGGGCTGTCCCTATAAAGAAGTGGCATTTCAGAGTATTTACTGAACTGCCAGTGCAGCATAGGCCTTAGCCAATCAGAATAGAAATGGGCTGGAACAACTGCAGTTGCAGACAGGAGATCAGCTCATTTTTAGTCCTGTCTGAGTCCGGAGCTGTCCTCTGGAATCTGGCTCTGCTCATCCTAAGACAGTCCTTAAGACCAGCTTCCTAGAGAGGGACCACTCCTGCAGATGCTTGTCTAATTTATGTGGCATCCACAGTACCTAGCAAAGGTCTGGCCATAAAGATGGAATTCAGGAAAGGAAAATACTAGACTGATAAGTGGCCCACAAGACAGTGCCTAGAAGTGAATGGAGGGTGGGTCCCACTCTTGTAGGGAGTCTGGTGAGGGACTGAGGGCTGTCTGTACAGCTGAACCCAGCACAGGAGTTCTCAGATATAGCTGCATGGATACCTGGCTCTGAACATCAGCCCAACAGCCAGTGTCCTTGGCAGGGGCACGGTCACGTAAAGACGCATGTTAGCTTCCCGGTTCTGTGGGTTCAAGTCTCAGCTCTGAATGTTGTGGTCCAGGAGAGGCCATGCAGGGGTCAACAAGCAGCTGCTAGTCTTGCAAAAGTTGCACAGATCTTGCTGGGAGAACCCCAGTCTTTGAGCCATCTCCTTCAGTGAGACCAACCTGGGGAAAAGAAAGGTGAAACTGACATTGTCTGAGGTTTTTATGCACCAGGTATGTATCTCCCTCATGACTGTCCCATCACAGTTAGAGTCGATTATTCCCATTTGACAGATGACACAAAGAAGGCTTAAAGAAGTGCAGCCACTTGCCCAGAGTCTCCCCACTCTAAAGCCTGAGTACTTGTCACTCTCTCACATAGAAGGAGCAGCTAAATGCACAGCGATGGAGGCCTGGTCTTCAGAGGATAGTGGACATAGGTTTGCAGCTCAAGCTTGACTCTGAAAGACTGACAACTCCCCACAGAGACTCCCTCCTACCCCTGACATCCCCTCTTCTAACCAGCGCCCACCCCTGAGAAGTGCCCAAGGGGTCCAGGATCCGAGGAGACCATCTTCGCACAGGTTCTGGTCTGTGCCTTCTCTCAAGTTGGAGACTGAGTCAACAGGAAGAAGCAGGCTAAGGATGGCAATGTTTTCTTTGTCAAGGTCTCCTGTAGCCCAGGCTGGCCTTGAACTTATTATATATATGGAGATGATTTTGAACCCTGACATTCCTGTAGCTACCTCTGAATGCCGGGACTCCAGGCATATACTGCCAAGCCCGGGGAATGTGGCGCAGGGATGGAACGCTGGGCTTCATGCCCCGGCTCTAAGGATATGGCTTTTGTCCCCACTCCCATGGATTGCCAGGGCCTCCGTTATGAGGGGAGAGTGAGGCACCCCAGACCTTCCTAATCCTGCCTCTTTTGCAGGAAGGCAGTTCCTTTATTCAGCAATTGGCTAGGCAGACAGCTTTTTGCATCCTCCCTGGGAAGTGGCTAAAACTCAGGCTCGCTCAGCTTCACGCAGTCCTGGGCTAGAGCACCAGGGCAGGGATGGGCCCAACAGGAGTCTCCTGAACCTATGGGTGTCACATCATGAAGGAAGGTCTCCCACCCCTCTATACCTGCTTCTGACCAACTCTACAACCCAAGCTTCTGCTACCTCAAACCACTGTCCCAGAGCTCCTACCGGAACGTTCCTTCTGGACAGAGGCTGCCGGGCAGAGGGACTGTCTTCCAGACTCCGTCCTCCCCGTCGGTAGGATCGAGTGCTCTCTGAGCTGAAAGGCAGATATAGCCAAGATCACCGTGCTGCCCAATGCCCCTCAAAGTGGGGAGAAAGGACCCAACTAGACAGGCAAGGTTGGGGCTTGATAATGGGGGCCCAGAGTCAGACAGACCCTCTAGGCTGGGTCCGTCTCAGGCCTGGGAGATCTGGAACTGACCTCCCAAAGGGCTCTCAGGATGCTCCCAAAGCTAATTATTTCCCAAGCTCTAGTTAAGACAGAAAGGAAGCAAGGTAGCTGAATCCTGGGCTGGAATTGGGGACAGGGAAAGACCTCATTGAGAGCCAAGGAAGGACCCACACAGGTGGCCTTTTCAACTCCCAGTGACTTCAGGAGCCAGAGCCCTAGGCTCTCCTGGAAAGATATGGGAACAGGTAGATGGAGAAGAAGGGGGTCGGCCACCCTCTACCTAGATCCAGGAGCTCTGCCTATCGCATGGGGGTCCCAGAATGGATCTATGGCCCAGGCTTGAGACAGGTACTATTCAAAAATTAGGGGAGGAGACAGGCCCAAGGTTGGACAGTTGGGCTCTTACCAACCTGAATCTGACAGGGTGATACACCTCAGCAGGGGTGGTCCCAGATGTCAGGCCAGGTCGGGAGGTACCTGGTGGCTCCCCGAGGCCTTCTTCAGGGTTAGGTGGGGTTTGGCTTGGCCCCCCAGGTTCTACAGAGTTGGTGAGGCTAGAGGAGGAGGAAGTTGGGCTACCCCGGTTTTCAGATGCCTCAGGGGACTCTGAACTCAGGCTGAGGACATCAGAGCGATCTGGAAACAGAAGTGACAAAGCCTGTTTTTTTTTTTAAATTTATTTTCTATGTGTATGAATGTACTGTCTGCATGCAGGTTTGTGCACACATGTCGTGCAGTGCCGCGGAGGTCAGAAGAGGGTGTCAGATTCCCCTGGAACTGGAGTTCTTCTGGAATTGGAGTTACAGACGGTTCTCAGCCGCTATGTGGGTGCTGGGGATCAAACCCGGGTCCTCTGCAAGAGCAGTTGGCACTCTTAACCCCTAGGCCATCTCTCCAGCCCCGACAAAGCCTGTTTTTAATCACTCCCCTGTGATAAAGTAGGAAGGAATTCCTATTCAACGTCAAAGCTGAGCTTTGTCCCTAGGATCCATCCTGATTCTCTCCCAGCTCCTCATCCCTGCCTCAGTTGGGGTACCCAGTCATACCGGCTAGCTTTGAGAGGTCTCTTTGCTTCCCACTTACCCCCTCTCCTAGTTCTGGGCCCTCCTGCCCACCACTAAAGCTCAGCTCAGGAGCTACCTCACCCAGCAAGCTCTCGTAACCCATGCTTAGTTCCAACAGGGTCTGTCCCTCTCTCCATCCCTCCAGAACAAGCTCTGTTCATCTAACACACAGACCTGAAGCACAGCCAGGCTCTGTGCAGTGCTGGAGAGAATAGTCTCCACATGGCTGAACTGTGTCCTGCTGGATTAGTGTACTTCAGCTTGCCTCATGTTATGACCAATTGCTTTCTAGTCTTCTCCTCATCCCTTTTTTTTGGGGGGGGGTATTTTTAAGACAGAGTCTCCCTGTTAGCCTGGAACTCACTATATAGACCAGGCTGGCCTCAGCCTCACAGAGATCTGCCTGCCTCTGCCTCCCAAGGGCTGGGAATCAAAAGGTGTACACAACCACACCTGGCCCCTCCAGTCATTATCTCCTTACTATACTGTGGAGTGGTAGCCTCCCACCCCCAGGTCTCAGGACACAGGGCATGCTTCATAAACTCTTGTGTTTTTGTTTAATAAGCACTGAGGAGTCTAAGAAAGACCTGGGTTGGAATCTCACATTAGAAGCTTATAAACTGTGGCAGTGTAAACAGGTCACTTAATATTTCTTCAGGGAAGGGTGGTAACCCTCCCTGTGAGGGGGCTGTAAAGCCATGATGGACTTGCTGTCATATACTTTTTGTTTTCTCATAGCAGACTTTCAATATATGGCATGGTGAAGATTTTTCTAGGCAACTAACTATACCTCCACTGGAACGTCCTGTTCGCCCTGAGGATAGGGTCCGTGAAGAGTTTTTGGCCGGCAGGGGTGGGGGGCAGTCATCACTTTGGCTCTGAGAGGTGGCTGGTCCCAGCCTGGCAATGGTCTCATATGTCTTGTTGCTGATGTCTAGCTTCCCACTGGGCCAGTGGGCCTGGGCTGGGGACTTCGGGGGGCAGTGCTGCAGAGGCAAGGACATTCCAGTTTTCCCAGCTCAGACTGCCTCTCTCCATAGCAGGCCCACTTTGGCTCATGTCTGGTGCTGTCCAGAGGGGTAGGGCTGGGCCTACCTTTTCCTCCTCGTCCTCCTCGCTGTCAAACCCATGCTCTGTAAAAAGTCCCCATGGATAGTCCATATGGAGAGGGAAGGTGAGCGTCCCTGCCTGCGCCTGCGCCAGCTGCCCAAAACAAAGGTTTACCAAGTCAGAGCCCACAGAGTGGAAAAGAGTCAGAGGGCAGCCTCCACCCTCAGACTTACCAGCTCCTCACACTCCTTATGCTGTTTCTTCCTAGCTACATCCAGAGCTGTTTCTCCAGCTTCGTTCACTGTAAGGGGTAGGCCCAGGGGTCGTGGTCAGTATCAAGGAGACAGGGCAATTTAGAGGTGGATCCTGACTCTGACTTCCTGAGTGAGTTTAGGCATCCTACTTAATCTCTCTGGGTCTTAACTGTGTCAGCTATAAAATGAATATGATACTGGACGCTATCTGGCCGGGTTTTCCTGAGGATTCAACTGATGAACAGTGGCGATCAACTGTCACGGGATGAGGCTCGTGCTGTGCAATAAGTGGTGTGACAATTAAATCACCCATACCCAGAATTCAGCTAGGAGTTACTTTGCTCCATCCATACCTTTAGAACTGTTATTCTTTTTTATTTTATTTTATTTATTTTTGTATGTGTATGAATGTACTGTTTGCATGTAGGTTTGTGCACCCATGTTGTGCAATGCCTCGGAGGTCAGAAGAGGGTCTCAGATTCCCCTGGAACTGGAGTTCTCCTGGAATTGGAGTTACAGACAGTTCTCAGCTGCCAAGTGGATGCCACTAGGCTATCTCTCCAGCCCCAGAACTGTTAGTTATTCTATCCATTTAGCAGGCCCACTAGATCTGAGGCATCTGCATTTTACAGAGGAGGCGCTGAGGTTCAAGAAATGAATGGTCAAGAAGTGAATGGAAACCCTCAGCCCCTAGGCCACAGAGGTCAGAAGCAAGCCAGGGGTAGGGCCCAGTATTCCTGCAAGCCAGGGCTTGCTGTCAGTGCTCTGGTCTGAGAAGGCGGGTGGCCCTGCAGGGGTGGTCAGCCAGGAGTCTGGAGGAGCCGTGGGTCGCACCTGCCCCCACTGGAGCTCTCCCCTTCAGCAGCAGCTTGAGGCAGTCCAGCTGGCCATGGAGTGCGGCACAGTGCAGGGCGGTGTTCCCATCCGCAGCCTTGGCATCCAGGTGGCCGCTAAGGGGAGGGGGATTCAGGGAGGTTCTTGAAGAGGAACAGACAGGCAAGGGGGCGGTCAAGGTTCCAGGGAAAGAGGGAGGGCTCTGATGGCAGGTGGGCTCTCACCTGTTGTGGATGAGGAAGTCCACCAGGGGCAGGGAGGCCTGGCTGGCGACTCTGATGGCCAAGTGCAGGGCGAGCTCTCCAGGTGCCTGAAGACACATACAGACCTGAGTTTCCCAGGTCGTCTTCCTCCAAGCCAGTGTTGCCCTCTTGAACTCCTATTGCCCCAGGACCTCTGAATATGAAGTGGTCAGAAACCCCACGAGACTGAATAGAGGGACCCTCACACTGGGGAAGAGCAGGAAGGCCCAGTTGGTCTTTCATGGTTCCCTTCAGTGGTTCCTTCTTGGCCCCAGTAGGAGTTCCCACACCTGATCTGGCTGGGGCGCCCTTTCTTCCCCACAGGCTGGCTCAGCTTCCTTCCCATCTTACCCAGGTGCCATGCCCTCACTGCCCACCGGTGGCTTGCCAAGATTTCAGGCAGACAGCTTAGATCCTCCAGGGCTAGGGATCGAAACCCAGCACATTGTGTCCCCCCACTAAGCTAAACCCTCAGCCTGTGATATCCTAGTTTAAGTTTTCCGTCAGCACCTCCTACTGCGTGGAGCTTCCCAGTGTCTCTGAAATCTTCCCTCCCTTGAACATGTATTTATCACTGAAATGCAATGGCCTTCACCGCTCTAATCAGACCTGCCCTTCCCCACTTCCAAGACTATTGTTAACCCATTTTACAGATGAAGAATAGGACTCAGAGATAAACTGCCCTGGGTCACACAGCTAGAAAAAGACACAGCCAGGTCAAATTGGCTGAAGTTGCTCATTCAAGTTTGGTGAGAGCTGGTCGGTGGTGCTAGAGGAAGTCTGAGGCATATATGGGTGCAGGTGGGTTATGAACAGTCCTGGGAGGGGGCTCTCACCTGCCCATCAGGCCCTGGCAGCAGCTGTCCAAAGTCCTGCCCGTTGGCAAAGGCTTCCAGAAGGGAAAGGAGGTCCCTGTTACAGATGGCTGTCCACAGTCTCTGGGGTGAAGGCTTGGAACGGCGGGCAAACCTGTGTTCCACATACTTGGCCACGATATAGTCCCTGCGGGCACTCCTACCAAGATAACCATCATCGTCTGCAGTGTTTCTTAGAAACTTCTGGAGCCATCCTCCAGGAAGCTCTAGAGTCCTAGGAACTTCCAGGTCAGGGCTCCCTTCTGCCTAGTCTTTCCATCTCAATCCCTCTGAAGCCCTGGGAGCCGGGGAGGCAGCGAACCCCTCCTTCTGAAACTGTCCTTACATGTCGCTCTCAGGGGAGGGTTTGGGGCCGCCGTGGGTGGGCAGCTGGGCCTCCATGACTTCGTTGAAGTGCGAGTTTCCAATGTTCAAGGCCAGCTGGAGGCAGAGTAGTGTAGGGAAGGGGGAGGGGGAGGAGGAGGGGGGAGGGGAGGAGGGGGGAGGGGGAGGAACAATCAGGTGTTAGGATAGTGCTCCCAGCAAAGCTGAGTCTTTTACCAGGGCTTCCCTAAGGTCCTCCTGGAGCCCTTCCACCCAAGTCCCGCCCCATCCCTAGCCCTCCCTCCTGTCCCCCCAATTCTCACCAGCAACTCGGAAGGGCACAGTAGGTCCAAGGTGAGGGAATGGATGCGGGAAAAGCGCACGCCCAGCTCGCGGTGGACTCCAGAGCACTGGATGCAGGTGAGCACGCCCAGGTTGGTGCTGAGCCACGTGGGGTCTGCAGAGGAGAGCAGCTGGAGCCGGTGGACCGGAGCCCTCCTCCATGCCTCCCGCCTCCAGCCTCCCTCCGGGCCTTCCCTTCCCCACCACCGACCTGCGGCCCCACAGTCGCAGCACTGGCCGTTCCCGGGTCTGCTCTTCACTTCTACGATGAGCAGCTTCGTGAGGTCCTGGGGATCCGCGTCCAGCCCAGCCCCACCCCAGGACCCCGGGCCACTGCTGGGCTCCCCAAGGAAGGCACTACTCAAGGCTTCGTCCTTGCTGTTTTGCAGCACTGACACCCACCTGTGCAGATGGACCGGGCAGATGGGGGCCAAGGCTCAGTGTGGACAGGGTTCCCCTCGCCCTACCTATTGTTGGCCCATAGGGGGCACTCACGCCTCACACTCGTGCTCATCCTCTGCGTGGAAGTGGTACGTCCGGTTGTCTGTCAGAAGACAAGAGGGCATCAGGGCCTGTGTCCACGTGGAGCTTTTGTCCCCCTGCAGTCAGGCCCTCCCAACCCTGTGGCAGGAAGAAGCAAGGGCAGTTTCTTTAGAAGTCACCTCAAGGTAGGACCTCAGCAAGACTCTCTGTGGAGTCCTAGATCCAGGGCCAGGCCGGGCGCACGACCTCACATTCGGCCCAGCAGAGCCCCGCCTCTCCAATGCCATCACCCCACAAGCTCTTCCAGTGCCCATCGGGTCTTCTTGCTGTTTGTTCACCCAGCCCTACCAGCTTCCAGGCTGTTGTGTCTAAGTCTGTAATCATACTGCACCTTGCTCAGACTCCCGGGGCTCCCTATATCAGGGAATAAATCCAAACCTTTAAAGACAGTTCCAGGCCTTGCCTCTCACTTCCGCGTGAACCCTCCACTCTTCGGCAGAACTGGGGTGGGGTGGGGCATGCAGTCTTCTGCTGAGCCCACCTCCTAAAACCTCCCTTCTCCTAAACTCCACATTCTCTGTGTCCTTCAAGGCTAAACTCAAATGCTCTCCTCCAAACAGGCCTTCTCCATTCCCTGCAGGGCCAGGTCTTCCCCAGGCTCTTTTTTAATGAGATAGGGTCTCATATAGCCAAGGCTGGCCTGTGACTAGTTACATAGCTAAGGATGACCTTGAACTTCTGATCCTCCTGCCTTCCCCAAGGCCTGGGATTACAGGTGTGTATAACTATGCCTGGTTTTATGTGATGGTAGGCACTGAACCCCCACTTAATGCATGCTAGATAAGAAATCTACCACCTGGGGCTGGAGAGATGGCCTAGCGGTTAAGAGCGCTGACCGCTCTTACAGAGGAACCGGGTTCGATCCCCAGCACCCACATGGCGGCTGAGAACCGTCTGAGGCTCCAATTCCGGGAGAACTCCAGTTCCTCTTCTGATGCCCTCTTCTGACCTCTGCAGCATTGCACAACACGGGTGCACAGACTTGCATGCAGGCAGTACATTCATACACATACAGAAATAAATTTAAAAAAAATTAAAAAAATAAAATAAAATAAAAAGAAATCTACCACCTGAAACTAGGCGTGGTGGCGCATGCCTTTAATCCTAGCACTCAGGAGGCAGAGGCAGGCAGATCTCTGTAAGTTCAAGGCCAGCCTGGTCTACAGAGTGAGTTCCAGGACAGCTGGGGCTACAGGGAGACCCTGTCTCAAAACAGACCAAAATAGAAGAAGAAGAAGAAGGAGGAGGAGGAGGAGGAGGAGGAGGAGGAGGAGGAGGAGAAGGAGAAAGAAGGAGAAGGAGAAGGAGAAGGAGAGGGAGGAGGAGGAGGAGGAGGAGGAAGAGGAGGAGGAGGACACCTACCACCTGAGCTGCATTCTCTGATGGAGAGTTCAGTTCTTTCTCAACCTGCACTCCACCTCCTACAAGTCTAGCACCATATAAGCCAAATGTGCTCTACATCATAATTAAATATGGGAAGTAAATGTGTTTCCATGTTCAGTGGGGCAGGAAGTGGAGTCCATAAAGTGTGCAGGGCCTTTGGTGTCCTGGGCCTGTAGCGGCCGCCTCTGGCTACCTGGTGGGACTGAACAGAGTCCTGGCTGCAGCCTCCCTGGAGGAGCACTGGGCAGTGTGGGGATGGGTAAGGACCACTCACGGGTCACCAGGTCGAAGCACTTTTTGTCCTCAGGGTTTGGCCTCACTTGGCACGTCAGCAGGGTCAGCTTCACTGGGGGTCGATTGATCTGTGGGAATTTGGGAGTGGAGGATGCACAAGCCACCCTCTGGGCCTCTGAGTCCTCTGTTACCTAGTCTGTTAAATGGGGTATGAAAATCTCATTCTTGCCGGGCATGGTGGCACACGCCTTTCATCCTACCACTTGGGAGGCAGAGGCAGGCAGATCTTTGTGAATTCAAGGCCAGCCTGGTCTACAGAGTGAGTTCCAGGACAGCCAGGGCTACGGGAGACCCTGTCTCAAAAGACCAAAAAAAAAAAAAAATTCACTTTTGGGAGGTAGAGGGAAGAGTGCAGATTAAAGCTAAGTTGGACCTTTGAATCCCATCCTTTCTAAAAGGGGTCTCTAGCACCCTGGATCCAAGTTTAGGGGCCCATCTTGGAGGGAGGGCTTGACATCTATCCTCTGAGAATCCCTGGAGAGGCGCCTCACCATGCTGTGGGAGATCGTCAGGCAGCCATACTTGACTCCACACTTCCTCTTCTGCCAGACTCTTCGAAGCCTAAGGCCCAGAGGGACAGAAACACAGTGACCTATAGCTCACACCCAATTCCTCTGTATCAGAGAACAGAATCAAGCCTCACCCGCATGACCTTTCCCTTCCCAGACAGCTGTGCCCCCCACTTCTAGGTCCCCTTCTCATGGGAGCCCTCACACAGCAACTCGTAGGAAACAGTCCCACTCTCTGGAATCCCTATTCTAAAGGGGGCAGTATGGCTTTGGTCCCCTGGGGGCATCCAGCCAGAGGAGGAGTGGTAACTCACAACCTTGGGGAGCTCCAAGTCTGGGGAGGACCAGGCTTTAGTCACAATGGTAGAATTATGGTTCAACTAAGTAATTATCTTTTTTGAGGGAGACCTCAAAACCAAAATGAAGAAACCATGATCCAAAGCTCCCACACCTCCTGCGAATGTTAAAGGTTCATTGGTTTCTTCTTTAGTTATTCTCCTCTGATATAAACTGACTAGTAAGTAGAAACATGACTATATCCTTTAAGATACTTTACATTTCCCAGACTTTATTTATTTATTTATTTATTTATTTATTTGTCTTTTTCGAGACAGGGTCTCCCTGTAGCCCCAGCTGTCCTGGAACTTACTCTGTAGACCAGGCTGGCCTTGAACTCACAAAGATTCGCCTGCCTCTGCCTCCCGAGTGCTAGGATTAAAGGCGTGCGCCACCATGCCTGGCTAAAGTTCTTTTTTTTTTCTCACATTTCCCAGACTTTAAAAAAAAAAAATTTATCCCCAGGGAGCAGGGCATAGTTAATACTTTCATTTCTAGGCATATCAGTATGCTGTGTACAAGCGTAGTTATTAACTTCTTGGTAAGTCTTAATTGCTGCTAGACCTCAAACTCATAGAAATCCATCCTCCTGCCTCAGTCTGAAATTACAGGCTTACACCACCATGTCCAGCTTGCTGGTATTCTTTGTTTTGAGACGGTCTCACTATATAGCCCTGGCTGCTCTGGAACCTACTATATAGACCAGGCTGGCCTGGAACTCACAGAGATCTACCTGCCTCTAGCTCTCAGGTGCTGGGATTAAAGGTGTCGTCATCGTCGTTGTCATCCCCCGCCCCCCCCAGCCTTGCTGCTGTTCTTGAAGAACAACCAGTGACCTTCAGCAGAGAGTCACCTGGCCAGTTGTCCTTTCATAATTTGGCACCATCAGACTGTGTGAAAGGGTCTTGGATAGTGATGAGAGCAATCCCTTTGGAGCCGCTTCTCCAACCCTTCTGTCCCAGCTGTGTGTCTTGGGGCAAGTTGTCTAAGCTCTCAGAGTTACTCACCCATCACTTTTCTTGTACAGGAACCCCACCTTCTCCGTCCCAAACTGCTTGTTGCCTTGATGCTGGTGGATACTGTAGCCGCCCCCTGAGTTCTTCCTGTTCGAGTGCTCCTGCCCCTCAGACATGCAAAGGAGACCTCAGGGTGTCTGGGAGGGAAGAGCCCCGTGCTGCACTGCTCCTTGGGGACATCTGGGGGCTTCCCTCCCTCCTCCTTCCACATCTAGGGGGTAGGAGGGGCAGGGGTTGGACGTCTCTTTTGAAATGACTCAGGGCCTGACCTCTCTGTTCTCAAGCTGCAGTGTCCCTCGCAGGGAGTCCCTGAGCTGGGTCAGCTTCTGCAGTTCCTCCTCCTGTGCTTGCCGCAGCTGTGGGGCAAAGGACAGGATGCCATGGCCAGTGAGCTGATGTGCCAGAGCAGAGCCGGACCCAGTGCACTGGAACTGCGCTTCGTCTACAGCAGGAACCAGCTATCCATACCACAGCTTCCGGAAGGACGGGAGGCTTGATCCCCGCAACCAAGGGACAGGCCCAACTTACCCCATGGACTGAGGCTGCCAGCTTGTCGATGAAGGGGGAAAGGCTCTGGGCTGCCTTCCAGCCATCTTGGAAGAAGCTAAGAGAGGCCACAGGTCAAACAAGGGTCCAGAGAAGAATGGAAGCCAGAAGTTGGAGTAGATGCTTTATGACCATTGGGCACCCAGAGGCATATAGCCCGAGTGTGAAGGGCAGGCACCCAGAGGCGTACGGCCCGAGTGTGAAGGGCAGGCACCCAGAGGCGTACGGCCCGAGTGTGAAGGGCAGGCACCCAGAGGCGTACGGCCCGAGTGTGAAGGGCAGGCACCCAGAGGCGTACGGCCCGAGTGTGAAGGGCAGGCACCCAGAGACGTACGGCCCGAGTGTGAAGGGCAGGCACCCAGATACAAGACCCTCTGGGTTCAGCTCTGACTAGCTATGAGAGCTTTGTAAGTGAGCCTCAGTTTTCCTAGCCACAAAACAGGGTTAACACTGCACCTGCTCCCAGAGCTGCTGGGGGACACTGGGATGGATCACCCATGCCATGCCTAGTCCTTACTGTCTAACCCATGTTGGGCACTCCACAAAGCAGCACTCCATAAGACTGTTGGCCATGAGGTCCAGACATCCAGACCTGGAGGCTCTCAAACCCTGGAGGGGTGCTTTGTTCTGTTCCTCAAAACATTAGAGGTGGGGACTGGGGAGACACCTACTTGTGCTGAGCATGGAAGAACTTGATGAGGCTCTGAAGGAAGTCGGGACCTTGCTTCACCTGACTCTCCCCAGCTTTGACAAGGTACTGGTGGAAGACAGGACAAGAGGTGTGATGTGAACTGCAGTTGGGTCCTGGGCATAACGGCGGTCCCCACCCCAGGCTAATCGTTTTTTTTTTTTTGGTCTTTTCGAGACAGGGTCTCCATGTAGCCCCAGCTGTCCTGAAACTCACTTTATAGACCAGGCTGGCCTTGAACACACAAAGATCCGCCTGCCTCTACCTCCCAAGTGCTAGGATTAAAGGCGTGCGCCACCACGCCCGGCTAATCTTCTTGACCATGACTGCATGTTGATGATGTCCCACAGGCCCGCCGGCCAGCCCAAGGTCCTGTGACTGGACCCCTGGAGTTCAGTAGAGGCAAACAGGAAAACACCCAGCCTCATCGGAGTCACCCCTTACCTCACACATATGCAACTGAAAGACACGTCGCTCTCGCTGTGTGTCCTGGGCCATTTCTGCAAGGCTTCCTCCTGTCATCCTGGCCCGATCCCTCTCCTTCTCCAGCTTAGCCCTACGGCATAAGGAAAGGGACACCTGAACCAGCCTTGCCACCCTTCCTCCAATCTGCCATCCCTGCCATGGATCCACAGGTGTGGGGACAAAACCCTTCTCAGTGCCAGCTGAGGCCTAGGACTGGAAACAACAAAGGGACCAAACAGATATGGGGAGTTCAGAGGGTCATGGAGAAGACAGAAATCAAATCAGAAACAGGGAGTAAAAGAGGGGACCTGGCCCCATCAAGGCAGCTTAGGAGGTGATGTCTGTGCTGGGACTAGAAGCCCGAGGTGGTAGTGAGGAGGATGTGAGGGCTGGGCAGGAGCCAGCCTTGGGATACCTCTAGGTAGGAAGGCTCAAGGAGCTGTGAAGAAAGGTTGGAGACGGGGTTCTGCCTGAGGCAGTGGCTATACCCTGAAGGCTGTTAAGCCTCTAGGTCCTTTGCCCAGAAGCAAGAGGAAGGGTTTGAAGGTTTAACCCAGAGGTGATGAGGTCCAGGTACAACCAGGGGTGACTAATACTGATTAGCCAGGTGTGGTGGCGCATGCCTTTAATCCTAGCACTTGGGAGGCAGAGGCAGGCGGATCTTTGTGAGTTCAAGGCCAGCCTGGTCTACAGAGTGAGTTCCAGGACAGCTGGGGCTACAGGGAGACCCTGTCTTGAAAAAGACCCACAACAACCAAAAAACCAAATAACCAACAAAAAAGTATGTGAACCATAGCCAGTGTGTAGGTGTTAGTGCACGCCTTGTCCTAGCCATTGGGAGGCAGAGGAGGCGGATCTTTCTGTAAGGAGTTCAAAGGCCCACGCTTGTGTTACAGATGAGTTCCATGACAGCTGGGGCTTAGGGATACGCTGTCTTTGAAATAAGTACCAAAACAAAACCAAAAAAAAAACAAAAGTATACTGTGAAACCAAACAAATGTAGCCACGAGTGTGAGGTGCGTGCACGCCTTAATCCTCAGCACTGGGAGGCGAAGAGGCAGGCAAGTTCTCCTCTGTGAGTTTAAGTTCAGACTCTGGTGTCACGTAGTGAGTTTCAGGACAGCTGGAGCTACAAAGTGGTAAGGTACCTCCCTAGTCTAAAATTATAAGACACAAAAAAAAAAAAGAAAAAAAAAAAAGAAACAAAATGAGGACAACAAAAAAAGAGTATGTGAAACCACTGCTCACAAAGTGTCTTCATCCTCATGAACCTACGAAACTTTCCATTCAAAGTTTAGAAAGCTGGTGACTCCCAAGCTGGTGCAGCTCCAGCTAGCCTAGCATGCACAGCTTTGTGATTTAATCTCAGTGCCCTCCCCCCATGAAAGAATGAAGCAACCAGGACCTTGCCCCACACATCCCCATTTGGCCCGTTTTCCTCCTTGAGAATGGTGGCCCCCGTGTGTGGGTCATTTCCTGGAAGTCCCACATCCATCAGACCACAGCAGCCAGGAGTGTGTTCCCACACCTCAGTCTGGGGATGCAGCCATGAACTCCGTGTATAGGAGATGCTTGCTTAATGGTTTTGTTTCCAGGTGAACGTGAGCCCTGAGCAGAGCTGACAGAAAGGGTAAGGTTAATCCCAGCTCTGCTGCCAGCAAGCTGCACGGCTTCCCCTTTCTGAGCCTCAGTCTTCTCATCTGGAAAATAGGGTGGTTTTCTATATCCAGGTGATATGCATGTAGGAGACTGGGTAAGCATATAGAAGACAGACTAACTGGGCTGGAGAGATGGCCTAGCGGTTAAGAGCGCCGACCGCTCTTACAGAGGACCTGGGTTCGATCCCCAGCACCCACATGGCGGCCGAGAGCCGTCTGAAACTCCAATTCCAGGAGAACTCCAGCTCCAGGGGAATCCGAGACCCTCTTCTGACCTCCGCGGCATTGCACGACACAGGTGCACAGACTTGCATGCAGACAGTACATTGATACACATACAGAAATAAATAATAATAATAAAAAAAGACAGATTAACTAATGCTAATGCAAGGGGTGGAGATGTAATATAAGGTATCCAGGTGCAGTGAAAAGGGAGAGAAGACTCAAAATGCACCATGCACCTGGCAGCCTTGATACCGTGAGCCAAGCAGAGGGGCCAGCTCTCCTGGGACACATTCTCCACCTGTTTTTCCTTCCATCCTGCATGTTCTGCCCCTCTGTGTGAACACGACCACTGTAGCACTGCAATTTTGTGTTTTGATTATCTATTGAACATTTTCTCTTCTTGCTGCTCAAACCAGTAGGATCCACTAAGGCAGGTCCTGTGGTGCTGTGTGTGTGTGCCTGCGCCCACATGTGTATGTATGTGCATGCATATGTGTGTGTTGTTGTTTGTTTTTCTCTAATAATTTATAAGTGGGGGGGTCACACAGTAGCACCCTTTTCTTTCAGGGGATCAAATCTGTTAACAGGTGTAAAGAGTTCTCCCATAACCTGGCACTAAGGATGTTATTTGTAAGCATTAGCTACTATTATTACTAACTTGCTTGTTTTTCTTGGAGCCAGGGTTTCATGTACCCCAAGCTGGCCTCAAACTCACTAAGTATCAGAGGATAATCTTGACTTTCTGATCTTCCAGCCTCTACCTCTTCGGGCTGAGAGTATAGATGTGTACTAGCACACTGGGTTTTATGCACTGAGGATGGAACCCAGGGCTTCAAGCATGCTAGATAAGCACTCTACCGACTGAGCTACATTTCCTGCCTGATTATTATTTTGAAGCACTAATTTTGTATCAGAGCTCTGGCAGCCCCAACCCCCCTACATACAATAGAGTAATAATTCCATGAGGCAGGAATCATTGCCCCATTGTACAGATGAGACGCTTAAGGCTGTCCAAGTCACATAGCTGTTAAGTGGCATAGGCAGGATTTGAACCCAGGTCTGTCTAATAGTAGAGACTGGGGGCAGCACTGGTGACTCACATCTGCTCTATCCTTTCTTCCCTGCCTGGTTTCCACCATCTAGAGACAGTCTTTGGTGAGAATTTGCAATCAGGAACCATTTTGCAGTGACAGAGCTAAGACCCAGGAAAAGAAAGTAACTTGGGGCCAGATGTGTGGGCATCTGTCTTAAAGACCCTTTCTGTGTTATTCTATCCCAGTTCCGGCACAGAGAGAAAGAGATGTGGTCCATGAATACTTGTTGAACTAAAGTAATGGGTACTTTCAATGTACTGTACAACTGGGCTGTTTTACAGATAAGGAAACAGCTGTACACCTTTATATCTGAATATGTTTTCCAGTCTAGGTAAACATGTCCCTGGGAAACATAAGCCCTGGATGCCAGCAGCACCCAGGGAGAGGGGATCCTCTTCCCCTCTCACTGGCCAGGGCTGAGGCTCCAAAGGCATTCAGATGCTGTTGGTAGCCTAGGCCGTTGCTGCTGTTGCCCGGTCTGGCTTTTAAAAATGTGGTGGAATCACAAAGTATCTGATAACAGCTGGAGCCTTCGGAAAGGAACGGACAGAGACACCTGTGCCAGAACATGTGGCTCAGACTCTAACCCTGAGTCCTAGTGAGGGCTATGTCAATATCTTAGGAACCACCCTAACCAAGCCCTTGTCATGTCAACTGAATTTTTTTTCTTTAAATAAAGTCTTATAAGAAAGTTCACAGCCGGGTGTGGTGGTGCACGCCTTTAATCCTAGCACTCAGGAGGCAGAGGCAGGCAGATCTTTGTGAGTTCAAGGCCAGCCTGGTCTACAGAGCGAGTTCCAGGACAGCTGGGGCTACAGGGAGACCCTGTCTCAAAAAGACAAAAAAAAACAAAAAAAAAAAAAAAAAAAAAAAAAAAAAAAGAAAAAAAAAAAAAAAGAAAAAGTTCACAACAGAAAGCCAGTAAAATCAGCATTGCCTGGGAAAGTCTGTAGGGTAGAGGTTAATCTGGTCCATTTGGTAGACAAAGCTAAGGGAAGAAGAGGGCCACATGGTCCTTCAGCAAATCACAAAGCTAGGCTGTGTCACCACCACCTGATCTTCAACCCCTAAAAAGAGCAGATGAGGGGCTAGAGAGATTGCTCAGTGGTTAAGGGCACTGGCTGCTCTTGCAGAGGACCTGGGTTCAGTTCTCAGCACCCACATGGCAGCTAACAACTATCTATAACTCTAGTTCCAGGGAATCCAACACCCTCTCTGACCTCTGAGGGCAGTGCACAACATGGGTGCACCACCTTCAGGCAGGCAATACACTCATCTGCATAACATTTAAAAAATAATAAATAAAATTTTAAAAAGAGATGGCAGGATAAGGCCCCACAGGATACCCCCCAAAAGTATCCAGGCTCACAGCTGCAGATGCGGTAAGGAGGTGCAGCTTTCTCTCAGATCTGAGCAGGTGTCCATGGCTCTGGGACCAGAAGGAACATGAAAAACTCCAGGATCTAGTTTTTGGAATTGATCCCATAGAGGTCATTATGCATGGGAGCAAATATTTAGTTCCAGGATGCTTCCTCGTGACAGGGCGAAGTGAATACACCATGGAAGTCTGTATGTGTTGGCATGCCCTGCCCCATTTACTTGACACTGTCTGAGAATGTGCAGTGATGCTCATCATCAGGGTTTCATGCATCCCAGACTGACCTCAAACTCGTCTCGTGATGTCACTGTGGATGACCCTTCTGCCTGCCCCCCCCCCCAGTATCACCACCACAGCTTGGCTTTGCCCTGCCAGGACTGGACCCGGGCTTTGTGCAGCGAGGCAAGCACTCTGTCTACTTACTATTTTTGTTTATGTTTGTTTTTAGAGGCAGAGTCTCTACACACCAGTCTAGCTTCAAACTTGAAATCCTTCTGCCTCAGCTTTACAAATACCCAGTGGTTATAGCTACTGCCTAGCTGTGTATCTTCAAACAAGTGACTCAACGCTCCTCTTCTCTTTTTTTTTTGAAACAGGGTCTCCCTTTAGTCCCAGCTGGCCTGGAACTCACTATGTAGACTAGGCTGGCCTTGAACTCACAGAGATCCACTTGCCTCTGCCTCCTGAGTACCGGGATCAAAGGCATGCACCATCATGCCCAGCCCAACCCCTCTTTTTTTTTTTGGTCTTTTTGAGACAGGGTCTCCCTGTAGCCCAGCAACTCACTCTGTAGACCAGGCTGGCCTTGAACTCACAAAGATCTGCCTGCCTTTGCCTCTGCCTCTACCTCCCAAGTGCTAGGATTAAAGGCATGGACTACCATGCCAGGCTTCAACCTCTCTTCTAACTGGGACACTAATACCTCCTCCTAGTAGTGATTTTGAAGATTCAATGGCTTCTTTTTTTTTTGAGACAGGGTCTCCCTATATAGCCCCAGCTGGCCTGGAACTCACTCTGTAGACCAGGCTGGCCTTGAACTGTCAGAGATCCGCCTGCCTCTGCCTCCTGAGTGCTAGGATTAAAGGCATGGACCACCACGTCAGGCTTAAAGACGGTTCTTAGCCACCATGTGGGTGCTAGGAATTGAACCCAGGTCCTTTGCAAGAGCAGTCGGCACTCTTAACTGCTGAGCCATCTCTCCAGGCCCCCCCCCCTTTTTTTTTGGTCTTTTTGAAACAGGGTCTTCCTGTAGTCCCAGCTGTCCTAGAACTTGCTATGTAGACCAGGCTGGTCTTGAACTCACAGAGATCCGCCTGCCTCTGCCTCCAGAGTGCTGAGATTACAGCCATGCACCACCACACCTGACTCAATGGCTGCTTTTCCACCCCTGTCTACGCAGGCACCTGAGGTAGGGTCACTGAGGGCAGCATCCCGAGGTCCCTTTGAAACAGCTTCCCCTGGGTAATCTTGTGGCTTAGCCCCAGAGCCCTATAAGTGGCCCCTGGAAATGGCTCTTGAGAGCATGGGGCCCTGAGGGATGGATGGTCCTGAAGTCAGCCTCCTGAAGCAACACAGGCTCTCCTGAGCAGAACCCCAGCAAGGTTACTCACACTTTGGCTTCATAGTCCTTCCATGCTCTCTCCAGGTGCTTTTTGGAATCCTGGGGTTGAAAAAGGTTCACGTTACCCTAAGGGAAGCATGAGCTCTGGACCTTCAGGAGGACCCCACTTCTGAGCCCTCCTACATTGCCTAGAGCTGCTCTCCAACTGACACCCCCCCAACGTCTCCTCCCCAGAATTGCCAAGAACCAGTCAGGAATGATGGGCCTGGCCTGGGGTGTGGTAGGCCACAGGAATCTGCCCCAAGTGTTGTCCCTCAGAAGCTGGAGATGGGCCGTGAGAAAGAGGGTAGGAAGATGAAGGTCAAACCCTTCTCCTAATTTTATCCCACCAGTTTCTCCTGCCTGATATGAGAGAGAATAGTCTTTCACCAGGAAGAGTATGTTTGCACAAAGACCTTAAGACATCTGTCTAAGGCCACACAGCAAGCCAGGGAGACCAAGCTGACCCCTCCCTGGCTTGTTTGGGCTGGACACCTGGGCCTCATCAGACCTAGATGTTCACACCCTTCCAGACAGCCTCAACTTCTATGGAAAAAAAGTCACCTATCTGGTTTGGGTGGTTCCCAGGCTGGTACAACCCAGGGAGGCCAGGAAGGAAGCACTCTGGGAGGATAGCTCCGCCCCCATGCTTTATGGGGCAGCAGCCCAGAGAAGTGACTCTGCTACCTTCCTTCAGCACCTCTGTGCATGGACCCCAGGGCTGTCATGTCCAGAGGAGTAGCTACTGCAGGGGACTCGGGATCCCTGAGTCTGCACCTCATCCCTCCATGAACTAGCTATGGAACTACATGTGCCTGCCGGTGGAGGTGAGAAGTCAGAGCTACAGGCAGAATTCCACACATGATGTGGATGTTAGGCCCTCCAGTCAGCCCAAGGGCCTGATAGGGGCAGCCATCTTGTGACAGCCCCTGTATTGGGGCTTTCCCTTGGGCTAGCCCTGTATTGGCTATAATCTCAGCTGCCCCTCTGTCCCTTCATCCACCACACCCCCACACAGGAACTCACATGCCGCCCATCCCTCAGGTGCCCCTTCATCAGATTGTCGAGTGGAAAGGAGACAATGTTGTTCAGATTCTGAACCTGCAGGAAGCAGAAACCCCATCCGGTCTTGGGTGACTACCAGCCCAGCGCCAAAGGGCTCAGGGATCAGTGAAATCTCGGGAGGCAAAGGAAACCCATGGGAGTGCAGGAAGCATGCATGGAGAGAAAGTGATGGGGGGCAGACAGGGCCTGGGTATTAGAGTTGATGCCCTCCCCAGACTGTTCCACCCCTGATGGAACTCTTCCCTGCACTGCTACAAGAGCCCCTCTGCTCCTGGGTGAAGAGAGAGGTCAGAGAAAGAAGAGTTAGACTAGAAATCCGAGAGACAAAACTGGGGTGGTGGCTCTCTCCCAGCACTCAGGAGGTTGAGGTAGGTGATCTCTGAGTTGGATGCCAGCCTGGTCTACACAGCATGTTCCAGCCTGGTCTACACAGCATGAGCATATAATGAGATTTTTGTCTCAAAAAAATAAAAATATGCTGGGGCTAGAGAGATGGCCTAGTGGTTAAGAGCACCGACTGCTCTTGTAGAGGACCCGGGTTCGATCCCCAGCACCCACATGGTGGCTGAGAACCGTCTTTAACTCCAGTTCCAGGGGAATCTGACACTCTCTTCTGACCTCCGCAGCATTGCACGACACAGGTGCACAGACCTGCATGCAGACAGTACATTCATACAAATAAAAAAAAAAAAAAAGATGCTGGATTTGCACCCTACCGCTAGCCCGGCATGGGCAGGAAGAAAGAGCAGGAATCTCACCAGGTTCTTGAAGAGCGCAGCCACTTCACGAGTAAACACAGCCAAGTTCAGAAAGCCTGTGGACAGCTCGTGGCTGTTCTGGGACAAGTGACTATTGCCCAAGGCCTCCACTGCCTCCCGGTAGTGCTCCTCATTTTCCACATGGCCTGGGGGGGGGGGGGGGGGGGGAGGTGCAGGGAAGGGCTCTCAGAGGTGGCTGCAAGCCGGCTGGGTCCCCAGGCTCCAGGCGGATCCACTCACCAAGACCAGAGCTATGAATGGCGCGAACAGCCTTCTTGATCCTCTGTAAGATGGCCTGGTCTCCTTCTAGAACCTGCAAGCAAAATGCACAAGGTTCACTGGGGCTGAGCAGGAGGACCCTGACTCTAGGATCCCCCCATTGAGTCTTGCTGTCCTCCAAACTCTCCCATGAGCTCCCCCACCAAACATAAGCAAACTACTTTCTAGTGCTAGATTACCCGGAAGCCAGGGTAGTCATAGCACTCCAAGAAAACTCTCCCAACCGTCTGCTGGCCAGCTGGCCCCATAAACTTGGTGATTAAACGTGTGCTTGCTGCTCTTGCAGAGCCTGGGTTAGAACATTAGCTCAGCCTAATCAAAGCTTCTTTTTTTTTGGTCTTTTTTTTTTTTTTTAAGACAGGTTCTCCCTGTAGCCCAGCTGTCCTGGAACTCACTCTGTAGACCAGGCTGGCCTTGAACTCACAAAGATCCGCCTGCCTTTGCCTCCCAAGTCGTGTGCCACCACGGCCGGCTAAAGCTTCTTAAACTATGGGGCACATAGCTGAATTCAAGGATTGCAAAAATTGGACAAGAGTAAAAGGTTTCTGAACACGCAAAGACCAAAAATTAGGGGCTATAGAGATGGCTCAGTGGTTAGGAGCACTAGTTGCCTTTGCAGAAGACCCAGGTTTGAATCTCAAACAAATACTGCCTGAAACATCCTGGCTAAGACTCCAGACTGTTATATGTTATGAATTGTAGGCTTTTACTGTGTATACAAAGTTTTCTGTTTTTTTTTTTTTTTTTTTTTTTTTCTTTTTGAGACAAGGTCTCCCTGGAGCCTCAGGCTGTCCTGGAACTCACTCTGTAGACCAGGCTGGCCTTGAACTCACAAAGATCCGCCTGCCTCTGCCTCCCGAGTGCTAGGATTAAAGGCGTGCGCCACCACGCCCGGCTCAAAGTTTTCTGTTCTTATAGAAACATAATGGTTTGATTAAACAAAACTTTAAATATTTTCCTGCCATTCCTCAGCATGTATCCAATTAGTATATCTTTAGATTGTATTGTGTTAGACAAACAAGCACATTCATCTCATTAGTATACAAATTTGCTTTCTTCTTTAACAAATGGTGAAATTATATGTGTATCAAATAATTGTTGTTTTCTGTTTTGTTTGTTTTTTTTTGTTTGTTTTGGTATTTTTGAGACAGGGTCTTTCTCCATTTAGTCCCAGCTGGCCTGGAGCTCACTATTGTAGACCAGGCTAGCTTTGAACTCACAGAGATCCACCTGCCTCTGCCTCCTGAGTTCTGGGATTAAAGGTGTGTACCACCATGCCTGGCCAAAGAATTATTTTAAAATAAATTTCTCAGGGCTGGAGAGATGGCTCAGTGGTTAAGAGCACTGGCTATCTTGCAGAAGACCTGAGTTCAAGTCCCAGCACCACATGGTAGCTAACAACCATCCAAAACTCCAGTTCCAGGGAATCAATGTCCTCTTCTGACCTTTGCGGGCACTGCACACATGTGGTGCAGTTATATATGCAGGCAATATACTCATATACCATAAAATAAAAATGGAGAAAAAAGCCAGGTATGGTGGCTTAATCCTGGCACTTGGGAGGCAGAGACAGGTGGATCTCTGTGAGTTCAAGACCAGTCTGGTCTACATAGTGAGTTCCAGGCCAGCTGGGGCTACAGGGAGACCCTGTCTCAAAAAGACCCCCCCAAAAGAAGAAGAAGAAATAAACCTACTTTTAATCAATAAATGTTTGATTTATATACCTTTTTTTTTGTTTGTTTTTTTGAGACAGGGTCTCCCTGTAGCCTCAGCTGTCCTGGAACTCACTCTGTAGACCAGGCTGGCCTTGAACTCACAAAGATCCGCCTGCCTCTGCCTCCCAAGTGCTAGGATTAAAGGCTTGTGCCACCACGCCTGGCCTACCTATTTTATATACTTATGTACGTAGGGTGCCACAAAAAATTTCTTAGGCAGACGGAGACTGGAGAAATGACTCATCAATTAAGAATGCTTCCTAGGCAGATCGGCCATGGAGTCAGTAGGAGTCGAGGTTTCAAGGAAGGGCAGAGGACTGAAAAGAGGTCTCAACAGTGACTTTAAACTCAGTAGCTCAGCACAGAAAGAATCTTTTTGCTGAATGACCTGTCCATTTAGGACCTGGTTGGATCCTGTGCAAAATCCTGTAAATTGCAAATAGTTCACCGGGCTCAGCTCTCAGTGTTGATTTCATTATTCTGTAACGGAAGCCAACACGCCTGGAGCTAAAACTTGATGACATTGAAGAGTTCGAGAGCATTCGAAAGGACCTGGAGACCCGTAAGAAACAGAAGGAAGAAGTGAACGCTGTAGGAAGCAGTGATGGAGAAGGGGCCACTGGGCTCAGCAGTGACCCCAAGAGCCGGGAACAAATGATTAATGATCGAATTGGTTATAAACCTCAACCCAAGCCCAACAACCGCTCCTCTCAGTTTGGAAGTTTTGAGTTTTAGAGATGGATTATCGTGTGCCAGACCCTGGAATGGAATGAAATAATGGCAGAAATGTAAAGCAGGTTGAGAGAATTAAGTGTGTGCAGCCAAGCAGAAGTGTGTGCAGCCTAGCAAGAGTGTGTGCAGCCAAGCAGGTTTTCTAATAACTCCTGCATGAATTTACTGATGTCCAGCCTTTACACTAAGCTGGAATCCAAATTCTGGCTTGTCTCTGGAAAACTTGACTTCAGAAAGCTTATTTGATTTTGTTTTTAAAAATAAATCTATTTTTAGAAAAAAAAAAAAAAAAGAATGCTTCCTGCTTTTGCAGAGGACTTAAGTTTGGTTTCTAGCACCCATGTCAGGTGACTCACAACCTCCTGTAACTCCAGCTCCAGGGAGATCCGATGCCTCTGCCTCTAAGGGCAACTGCACTCATGTGCACATACCCACACATACACACAGACACACAGACACATACACACATACACGCACACAATTTGAAGTAAAATAAATTTTAAAAATTTCAGGGGGGCTGGAGAGATGGCTCAGTGGTTAAGAGCACCAACTGCTCTTGCAGAGGACCCGGGTTCAATTCCCAGCACCCACATGGCATCTTTAACTCCAGTTCCAGGGGAATCTGACACCCTCTTCAGACCTCTGCAGCATTTCATGACACGGGTGCACAGACCTACATGCAGACAGTACATTCATACACATAAAAAAATAAAAAAAATCTCAGGCCAAAAGGGGTCATGAGTGGAAAAGTTTAAGAAGCCTTGGTCTGGAGAAATCTGTTAGCTTGAGTGGGCCTCCAGTGGCTTGACTGCGAAGTGGGAGAGATGCCAGGGGCTCCTGGGGCTGCTGGGAAAGCTGACGGTTAGATGAGTACACACAAAACACTGTGCACAAGGCCAAGGAAGGGACATCTATATTCCCTAAAGACACAGACAGGAGCACTTGTGATGTGAGGGGCAGGGAAGACCCACACGCCCTGGGCTCAGGCCAGATGTGGAACCTCCCCAGCACTCTCCTCATAGCAGGCAGCATCATGACACCCTTGCAAACAACACAGGTAACTTGGAAAGCAGAAGAGGAGAGCTGCAGGAGGCCTCAGAACCAGTCCAGAAAAGTGAGGCCAAGATAGGGAGGGCTTGTCCAGAGTCAGTGGAATAGGCAGCAGCGGAGATGGGCTTCCAGGGGAGCCCTGGCGACGACCCAACCTGCGTACCACAGTGCATGCTGGCCCAGCCCCAGCTGCTTTGTAGAGTGGCTGACTTTCAAACAGCCACCACAGTGGGCCAGAAGGTAGCAAAGGCATCATGTATGGTGTCCTTGGAATGGACCTGGCTCTCACAACATACAGGGGCTGACCAGAGTCAGTATGGAGTGCTCTAGAGACTCATGTTCCATGCGAAGCTTCTGGAGGAGGCACAGCCCCACCCTACCACCCAGATGCTGTGTGATCTTGAGCAGGTTGCCTACTCTCTCTGAGCCTCTTGTTTAGTCATGTGCAATGCCTATTGCACTGATCCATAGCCAGATGTGTTATCTATTAAGTAACTGGCCCAGCGCTGCAATGCCTAACTCTTTTTTTTTTTCTTCTTTTTTTGGTCTTTTCAAGACAGGGTCTCCCTATAGCTCTGGCTGTCCTGGAACTCACTCTGTAGACCAGGCTGGCATTGAACTCACAAAGATCCGCCTGCCTCTGCCTCCCAAGTGCTAGGATTAAAGGTGTGCGCCACCACACCTGACATCAATGCCTAACTCTTAAGGGTTCTGATGTAAGGCTCCTTGGGGTCTTTGTGTGTCAGGTGATGCACTGAAGGCAGAGCTGGGTCTGGGCCTGGTATGTATGGGAGCTCTTTCCTGAGTGGACTGTACCTAGGACCATGATCATCAGCTGCTGTGGCTAGAGAGGCCTGCTGTGCTCTGCATATTTTTCCTACAGAGGCTAAAAGCCCAAGGTTCAAACATTCTCCTGGGTATGAGCTTGTGAGAATTTCAGATATTGGACCAGGGAGGCTCATCCCGATGCTGAAGAAACAAAGTCAAGAGATCAGGTGGAGAACTGGTCTTGTATCTGAATTGGCTGAAGAATGAAGGTGCTGGCTGGGATATAGCTCAGTGTGAGAACAGAATGATTTAGCAAGCATGGGACCAAGCATTAAAGCCCTTGCCTTAAAAAATAAATAAATAGGGCTGGAGAGATGGCCTAGGGGTTAAGAGCGCCGGCCGCTCTTGCAGAGGACCCGGGTTCGATCCCCAGCACCCACATGGCAGCTGAAAACCATCTTTAATTCCAGTTCCAGGGAAATGTGACACCCTCTTTTGACCTCCGTGGCATTGCATGATACAGGTGCACAAACCTACATGCAGACAGTACATTCATACGCATAAAAAATAAAATTGCCGGGCGTAGTGGCACACGCCTTTAATCCCAGCACTCGGGAGGCAGAGGCAGGCGGATCTTTGTGAAGTTCCAGGCCAGCTGGAGCTACAGGGAGACCCTGTCTCGAAAAGACCTAATTAATTAATTAAAAAATAATAATAAATAAATAAAAAATGCTAGGTGTGGCACATGCCTTTAATCCCAGCACTCAGGAGGCAGAGGCAGGCAGATTTCTGTGAGTTCCATGCCAGCCTGGTCTACATAGCAAGCTCCAGGCCAGCTGGGACTAAAGGGAGACCCTGTCTCAAAAAGACAAAAAAAAACCCAAAAAACAAAAAAAAAAAAACTGAAGATGGTTCTTACTGGAAAGACAAGGACAAAGAGCCAGCTCCGAGTCCAAGAACCTCAGATGGGAAACAACGCTCATCACATCCATTGTTTCCACCTTGAAACGTGGATTACTGGAGGATGATTCATTTCAGAAGCCATGCCTTGGACTGGGGGAAGCTCCGTCAGTAAAGTATATGCCTGGTAAACATGAGACGGGTTCAATCCCTAGAACTCAAATTTAAAAAAAAAGGGGGGGGAGCTGAGAGATGGCTCAGCAGTTAACACTGTCGTGGGGAACATGGGTCTAGATTTCATAATCTCATAGAAAATATATATTAAAAAAATAAATAAATAAATAGAAAGAAAATACTGTGTATTCTCAAGAAGAAAAAAAAAAAAAAAAAGAACACTGTCTATTCTTGCAGAAGACCTGGGTTCAAATCCCAGAACCCACATGGTGGCTAGCTCTACTTCTTTTTTTTTTTGGTCTTTTCGAGACAGGGTCTCCCTGTAGCCCCAGCTGTCCTAGAACTCACTCTGTAGACCAGGCTGGCCTTGAACTCACAAAGATCCGCCTGCCTCTGCCTCCCAAGTGCTAGGATTAAAGGCGTGTGCCACCACGCCTGGCTAGCTCTACTTTTTTTTTTTTTTAATTTTATTTATTTTTGTATGTGTATGAATGTACTGTGTGCATGCAGGTCTGTGTACCTGTGTCGTGCAATGCTGCAGAGGTCAGAAGAGGGTCTCGGATTCCCCTGGAACTGGAGTTCTCCTGGAACAGGAGTTACAGACAGTTCTCAGCCGCCATATGAGTGCTGGGAATCGAACCCGGGTCCTCTGCAAGAGCAGTCAGCACTCTTAACCGCTAGGCTATCTCTCCAGCCCCAGCTAGCTCTACTTCTATAACTCTGTCTATAACTCCAGTTCCAGGGGATCCAACTCTCATCTATCCTCCGTGGGCACTGCAAGACACTGGTACATTTACAAACATACATAACACTCATACACATAAAATACAAATAAATAATTTTTCTAAAAGTTCCTGGATAGGACTCTTATATTAAACCTCACCTACCCAGGGCTCAGTGACCATAGTGGAAGAAGCAGTGGGAAGACTGGAAGAGCCAGGGTGGTGGATGACCATACAGAAACAGTCTTCCGGGTTCCCTGAAACTTGCTCATGTGAACTCACAGCAACGGCGGCAGCATGCACAAGACCCACGCAGACTCAATCAGATGAAAACCAGCACAGAACTGGGAACATGGGCAGCAGGCTCCAGCCTCAGCTGAGGAACTATTGGCCGCTGATTATTGCCGGGGGAAGGAAAGTTGGTCTCCTTTAAGGGAATGGCACTAGATAAGTGAACAGGGTCCAGTGGATGAACTCACACAAAGGACATCTGGGTGCACAAATGTGACTGATAGGCTATAACATAAGACAGAATGCATTAAATCCTGTGGGTGGGCTATGAGGGGTGCAGATAGGGGAAGTCTAAATATGATTAAAATGTATAAAATCCAGCTGGGGTGCATGCCTTTAATCCCAGCACTAGGGAGGCAGAGGCAGGAGGATCTCTGCAAGTTCAAGGCCAGCCTGGTCTACAGATCAAGCTCCAGAACAGGTGGGGCTGCAGGAAGACCCTGTCTCAAAAAAGACCAAAAATAAATAAATAAATAAAATTTAAAAAATAAAATCCACAAAAACTCAATAAAAATATATGGTAAAAAAAACCTACAAAATAGGTGTTGTGGTATGTACTTACAATCCCATTACTAGGAGGGTAGAGACAGGGGCTTCCTGGCTGGCCAGCTTAGCCTCATCAGTGAGCCCTAGGCCAGTGAGAGACCTTGTCTCAAACAGCAAGGTGGACAGCACCTGAGGAACTACCCTGGAGGTTGTTCTCTGGCCTCCACACCCCCCCAACACATTGCAGGTGCACCTGCACACACAAATGCACACAAACACACACTGCATGTGCACACACATGCCCACACATTGCATGTATACCTACATACATGCACACAAACATATACATTACATAGGCACATGCACACACACACATGCACACAAACACATACATTGCATGTGCACCTGCTCGCACACACTATGCCTTCCCTCCAAATGGGCCAGATACAGGACTTATGTTCCATTCACATCAAGCTAGCCCACAAGGGGAAGGGCTGTGGCTTTTGAGTCCAGGACCAAGACCATCTCTGAACCTTAATCCCAACTCCATCAGAAGAGTTTCAACTCTCAGTCTCCTTGAAATTGGAGGAGAAAGTAGGGAGAGACGGACGCCCTGTGTGAAGAAAACAGATCTGGGCAGTGCCTAGCCCCAGCTGTTAGCACTCCCAGGGCGTCCTGAAGAAAAGACAGCAGATGGGCTCAGGCTTGCCCTAGAAGTCAGGGAGACACAAGGGACAAGGGGCTACCTCTGGAGTGAGCTCTCTACTGCTTGGCTCATTCAAGGACTTCAGCACTAAGGCAATTGAGGCCCTGGATTCTAGATTAGAACTGATTGCTAAGGGCCAGAGAAATAGCTCAGCAGCTAAAGGTGCTGTGTGCAAATTTAACAACCTGAGTCTGATCCCAGGATCCTACAAGGTGACAAGAAAGGACCGACTCCATAGAGTCATCCTCTGATCTCTACACTTGTTCTGTGATATGTGCATGGATGTACACACACACACACACACACACACCCCACAAATAGAGCTGATGGCCATCTAGATTTCTTTCAACACTAAGAGTTGGTGGTTCTATATAAGAGCCTATATAGGGCTGGAGACACGGCCTAGCAGTTAAGAGCGCCGACTGCTCTTGCAGAGAACCTGGGTTTGATCCCCAGCACCCACATGGTGGCTGAGAACTGCCTTTAACTCCAGTTCCAGGGGAATCCGAGCCCTCTTCTGACCTCTGCATGACACGGGTGCAGAAACCTACATGCAGACAGTACATTCATACACATAAATAAATAAATAATTAATTAATTAATTAATTAAAAAAAGAGCCTATATAGGCACTGGGCAAAAATGGATGAAACCCAGCATAGAAGAGACATGTCTGAACTCAGGAGCCCGGTAGAGTTGTCACGAAGTTTGGCCTGGCCATACCAGGAAACGGCCTGAAGTTTAGCCGCTGGCAGGCAATTCCTTTCTGTTCCTCACCCAGCACCCACATGCCCACAACCCCTCTGGCTCTTCGTTTATACTTTCTGCCTGCAAAAGACCACAGATGGCAGCACCAGGCCATGCCCAGCTGCCCTGCCTAGAACGGCCTTCTGCCTGCCCCCATCCTGGGTCAGAATGCATCAATATACCCATTCTTCATTCCTGTGGTTCTTCAGTGCCAACTGTGGTTACTATGGCAACCTAGCAAAGGGGCAGAGCTACTAGCACTAAGGCCCTGGGAGCTGCAGATTAAGTTTCACCATTAGACATTCACTCTTTTGGACCATTATAATAAAAGGCATAGGCACGATTTTTGTATGTCCAGTGACCATTCCAGCCACCATCAGTTGATGACAGTAGTTTTCCCACTAGCTCTCTGGGTTCAGTTCATCATTCTGCTTAGGTGGTGCTCAAGGAAGCCTCCCCCACCCCCAGCCCCCATCAAACCCTGCTATAATCTAGAGCTGAAACTGCTGGTGAACCACTTGCTATCTATACTCTGGACCATGAGGCTGCCTCTGGAGAGAAGAAAGGCACAGAAAATGAGAGAGAATCCATTTCTACCTCTCCCTATGGACATCTACAGTCTAAAAAACAAAGGCTCAGCTAGGTGTGGTGGTGCACGCCTTTAATCCTAGCACTTACGAGGCAGAGGCAGGCGGATCTTTGTGAGTTCAAGGCCAGCCTGGTCTACAGAGTGAGTTCCAGGACAGCTGGAAGACCCTGTCTCGAAAAGACAAAACAAAAAACAACAACAAAAAAAAAACAACAAAGGCTTCTTCCCTAGGTTTCACCACAAATGCTAACAAACTGAGGAGAAGATCTGAAACAGAACCCAGGTGGGGGCCAGTGAGGCGGCTCAGTAGGTGAAGGTATTTGCCTCCAAGTCTGATGACCATGAGACTGACATGGTGGAAGGAGAGAAGTGACTCTGTTGTCAAGTTGTCCTCGGACTTCCATATGTGTACTGTGACACGTGGTTATAATTTGTAAGGAAGCATGACACCTATAAAGTAAGCATCCCAGCAGTCCAAAGAGGCTATAATGTTTCCACCTGGCTGAGAATCAGTGAGGCTCACAGAAGTGAAGAAAGCAGCCTGAGCTCACACAGCACAAACTGTTAGACTCTAACTTCCTTGTTCATTCCCAACCTGTGTGTGACCTAAACCATAGAAGTCTATGGAGCGACACTCCACATGAGCACTTTAGTTCAATTTAAACAGTTCTCACAGTCCACCAGCAAAGTCTAAGAGAGAATTAAAGTAAAAGGTCTCATAAAGTCATTTGATCGCCTTCTAAAAATATGTGTAGCTTGTAGGAACAATAAGCCCTAGATCTCTTTTAAAAGAGTTCTTAGAACCAAAAAAAAAAAAAAAAGCCGGGCGTGGTGGTGCACGCCTTTAATCCTAGCACTCAGGAAGCTGAGGCAGGCGGATCTTTGTGAGTTCAAGGCCAGCCTGGTCTACAGAGTGAGTTCCAGGACAGCTGGGGCTACAGGGAGATCCTGTCTCGAAAAGACCAAAAAAAAAAAAAAAA
>VZQC01004831.1:3854932-3937346 GCA_009823505.1 Rhizomys pruinosus
CGCCTTTAAGCCTAGCGCTTGGGAGGCAGAGGCAGGCAGATCTTTGTGAGTTCAAGGCCAGCCTGGTCTACAGAGTGAGTTCCAGGACAGCTGGGGCTACAGGGAGACCCTGTCTCAAAAAGACCAAAAAAACAAAGAAACTGCAAAAACATCCCACATGAAGTGAGTAGATACACATAAGAGAGAGAGAGAGAGAGGAGAGGCGGGAACAGAGGGAATATGTAATCTTAGTTTTTTGCAGTGCTGGGGATCAAACCCAGGGTATTTATTTTTTAATTTTTTAAATTTTATTATTTTTTTATGTGTATGAATGTTCTGTCTGCATGTAGGTTTGTGCACCCATGTCGTGCAAAGCCGTGGAGGTCAGAAGAGGGCGTCAGATTCCCCTGGAACTGGAGTTAAAGATGGTTCTCAGCCACCATGTGGGTGCTGGGGATCGAACCCGGGTCCTCTGCAAGAGCAGTTGGCACTCTTAACCGCTAGGCCATCTCTCCAGCCCCTGAAACCCAGGGTCTTGAGCAAGCTAAGCACCTGCTCTACTCCTGAGCTACTTCCTCAGCTCTAGAAGAGGAAATCTTGAGAGACTTTAATAGATATTCCAACAAATGACATTATATGAGCCTTATTTGAGTTCTAATTTTTTTTTTTTTTGGTCTTTTCGAGACAGGGTCTCCCTGTAGCCCCAGCTGTCCTGGAACTCACTCTGTAGACCAGGCTGGCCTTGAACTCACAAAGATCTGCCTGCCTCTGCCTCCCAAGTGCTAGGATTAAAGGCGTGCTGCACCATGCCCGGCTTGAGTTCTAATTTTTAAAAAATTAACTGTACCTGGGCATGGTGGCACATGCCTTTAATCTCAGCCCTTGGGAGCCAGAGGCAGGTGGATCTTTGTGAGATCAAGGCCAACCTGATCTACATAGTGAGTTCCAGGTGGGCTGGAACTAGGGAGACCCTAGCAGAAAAAAAAAACAACCTAAAAATTAACTGCAGCTACACATTTATTTTATTTTATTTTATTTTTATTTTTTATTTATTTCTGTATGTGTATAAATGTACTGTCTGCATGCAAGTCTGTGCACCCATGTAGTGCAATGCCGCGGAGGTCAGAAGAGGGTGGCGGATTCCCCTGGAACTGGAGTTCTCCTGGAACTGGAGTTTCAGACGGTTCTCGGCTGCCATGTGGGTGCTGGGGATCGAACCCGGGTCCTCTGAAAGAGCGGTCGGCGCTCTTAACCGCTAGGCCATCTCTCCAGCTCGCAGCTACATATTTATAATCTCAGCACTTGGGAGGCTGAGGCAGCAGGGTGACATTTCAGGCCAGCCTAGGTCAAATAGTGAGACTGTGTCTTAAATAACAACAACAGGGGGTATGGAGCTGGAGAGATGGCTCAATCAGTAAAGTGCTTACCTCACAAGTGTGAAGACCTAGATGCCCAGAACCCATGTTAAAAACTGGGTATGAGAGAGTGAGGGAGATGGTGGGGCTGCGGACCCAAAAAAAAAACCCATGCGCTTGGTTCAAAAATTCAATAATGGTATCTAACACATTATATACTGATTTTAAATATTTTATTGTTATTCTTTTTTATGTGTAAGAGTGTATTGCCTGCATGTACGTAAGCACTGTACAGTGCTTGCAGAGGTAAGAAGAGGGTGTCAGATCCCCTGGAACTGGAGTTATTAACTGCATGATTGTTAGTTGACACGTGGGTGCTGGAAACTGAACCGAAGTTCTCAAGGCCAGGAAGTGTTCTTAACCACTGATCCAGATCTCCAGCAAATATACTGATTAAAAATAATAATCATAATACTAATAATAAAAGCTAGGAGGCTAGAGAGATAGCTCAGCAGTTAAGAACACTGGCTGTTCTTGCAGAAGACCTGGGTTTGAATCCCAGCACTCACATGGAGGCTAAACCATCTGTAACTCCAGTTCCAGGGGATCTGATGGCCTCTTCTGGCTTCCACGGGCATTCCATGACATGGGTCCTCTTATATACATGCAGCTTTAACAATCATACATGTAAAATAAAATAAATAAAATTTAAAGTCTTAAATAAAATAAGAGGTAGACATGGCAGTGCATGCCTGTAATCCGGGGATGGTGAGGTGGCCAATGGAGATGGGTGAATGCCTGGAGCTCACAGAACAGCTAGCCTGGCCGATATGGCAAAGTTTCAGGCCAGTGAGAGAGTGTGTCTCAAATAAAAGGCAGAATGCCTGGGGTTGTCCTCTGACCTCACATTCACGTCGGGACTTGCTCCCCTCTACCCCTCACCATATGAGCATTTTCATATGAATACACCCAAATACAAAGTACACACAAATACAAAGTACACACAAATACAAAGTTCTAGGATGTTAAAAGAACACAGTGGTGGTGCATGCCTTTAATCCTAGCACTTGGGAGGCAGAGGCAGGCAGATCTTTGTGAGTTCAAGACCAGCCTGGTCTACATAGTGAGTTCCAGGACAGCCAGAGCTACAGGGAGACCCTGTTTCAAAAAGACCAAAAAAAAAAAAAAAGAAAGAATACTGAGGTAACTGATAATTTAGGGATATTGCTAATGTTTGGGGAACAATAGTGGTAGCGTAGTTATATAAACATAGCCCCCTTGCTGTTTAGATGTGTACATCCAACCTACTGAAGGATGAAATAATAAAGTATTTGGTATTTGTTTCAAAACAAGGTGAGAGTCAGGTATAGGGGAGTCTGTATTCCTAGTACTTGGAAGTAGAGGCAGGAGGATCAGGAGTTTGAGGTTGATGGCTACATAACAAGCTCAAGGCCAGCCTGGGCTACAAGGGACCCAGCCTCAAACAAACACACACAAACAACAGAAGATGAGAGTTGGAAAACTAGGCATGGAGCAGACAAGCCTGGGTAAAAAGGGAATGAATGGGGCTTAGCAACTTGATGTCTCTGTGACAGTTCTAAATTCCCCCAATAGAAAGAATAAGTGGGGCTGTTGGGTGAAAAAATAAAACACTTGTTGAAATTGGATGATTTTAAATTTGAAAATTCCTACAATCCAAATGAATGAAGGAAGACACAGGGTTGTCCAAGGAAAGCTAAGGCCTGGGCCAGATTACCTGAAAAGCATTCAGTGACTTCGGTACAGAAGAGATGATCTCTTCCAGCTTTCAATAAACAGCCACGGGAGAATGGGGTCTGGGAGAATCTGGCCTAAGAAAGGCCAGAGGGTCTCAGGGAGGAGACCCAGTAGGATGGGCAGGAAGGGGCTGAAGCAGCACCAGCTAGAGGCAGCTTTTAGTCCAAGGAGTGCAGGAAGAGGAGAGAGGAGACTGGGCTCAGTCCTGGCCCCACCGCTCACCAGCACTGTGACCCTGTACAAGTCCCTAGCTCCTATGGCCTGCAGGCTGCCACGTGCACAGTCACAATGATGGTCTCAGTGCTCCCGTCCCACTGAAAATGGAACTGTGGAAAGCTGGGTATCTGTAGCCTGTGAAAATGTCCTCGTTAGACACTGACTTTGCTTCTCATCTGTTCCTATCCACTAGAACCCAGCATGGTAGGGAGCCTCACAAGGCCCTTCCTGGGTGACGGGCAAAGAGAGGAAGAGGGTGGGCCTGGGGAACTATTGCCAGAATTGAACCTCTACAGCAACCTCGGCTGAGCTCCACTACCAATAGTTGACTGAGAGACCTTGAAAAGCTGACCCTGACCGGGCGTGGTAACGCAGGCCTTTAATCCTAGCACTTGGGAGGCAGAGGCAGGCGGATCTTTGTGAGTTCAAGGCCAGCCTGGTCTACAGAGTGAGTTCCAGGACAGGTGGGGCTACAGGGAGACCCTGTTGCCAAAAGACAAAAAAAAAAAAAAAGCTGACCCTGGAGAACCTCAAATTAGTTCATCTGCCTCTCACCATCCTGATGAAAGAAGGTACTGGGATAGTCTCTACGTAGTCAGGGCACATTGCTGAGTGCCTACTGTCCTCTAAGGCCTGCGTTGAGGTGTGCTGGGGATGGAGGATGCCAGGCTTCATCTCTGCCTCTGGTGCTCACAGCTTAGGTGGAGACAGAACATGGAAACAGAAGTGCTTGCTCAGGGATGAGGAGGCCTTGGCAAACCAGGGCTGGAGAGTAACGCAAAGTAGTCCTGGACACACTCAGGGAAAGTGATCCATCTTCAGACCCCCAAACAAGGAGACGCAGGCCAAGCAAAGCAAGAAAAGGAAAGTTGACTCTATGGAGAAAGAGGCACCTCTGCCAGGTTACTGGGGGAGTGTCCTGCACATCTGGGCAACAGCCCGAGGTTTGTGGCAGTGGACAGTCACAGGGCCAGGGAGGAAGTGTAGAAGGCCCTAGCTGAGCATCTCCAGATGAGACCAGCTGAGAGGACAGTGAAAGGAAGTTCCTGCCCATCGTCACTCTCCAGGCTTTACTCCCAGCATGAGACTCACTTTGTGTCTATCTTGTGATCCTTTCAGCAAAGGCAGGATTCATAGACGCGGAAACTGCGGCCCAGGGAGTTGTGACATGTGCCCAAGATCATATAAGTAGGAAAGATTAGAACCTAGGCTCTTGGCCAGGCAGGTAGTCTCCAGGGTTTATTTTACTTTATTTTATTTTATGTGTATTTTAAGCCTGCATATGTGCAAGTGCACCCATGTTGTGCAGTGCCAGTGGAAGCCAGGAGAGGGTGTCAGATCTCCTGGAACTAGAGTTACAGACGGTTGTTAGGGGGTCCTCATCAAGAACGGCTAGTGCACTTAACTTTTTTTTTTTTTTGGTCTTTTCGAGACAGGGTCTCCCTGTAGCCCCAGCTGTCCTGGAACTTACTCTGTAGACCAGTCTGGCCTTGAACTCACAAAGATCCGCCTGTCTCTGCCTCCTGAGTGCTAGGATTAAAGGCATGTGCCACCACGCCCGGCTTAGTGCACTTAACTTCTGAGCCATCTCTCTAGCCCATTTTTTTAAAAAGATGTTTATTTATTTACTTATTTATTTTTTGGTCTTTTTGAGATAGGGTCTCCCTGTAGCCCCAGCTGGCCTGGAACTTACTATGTAGACCAGGCTAGCCTTGAACTCACAGAGATCTACGTGCCTCTACCTCCTGAGTGCTGGGATTAAAGGTGTGTGCTACCACACCTGGCAAGGTGTTATTGGTTTTTATTTTATGTGTATGAGTGGTTCACTTGCATGTGTGTAAGTGCACCGCATGTGTGCAGTGCCCATGGAGGCCAGATATGGTGTCAGATCCTCTGGATCTGGAGTTAGGGACAGTTGTTAGCCACCATGTGGGTGCGGGGAACCGAACCCAGATCCTCTGCAAGAGCAGCCAGCGCTTTGCCCTACATGCCATGGTGCTCCTGGAGCAACTGACCAGACAAGATCTGGAGGCAGAAAGTTCCACTTCAGGGAACTGCTGTAGACCACATCCATGTGGAAGGCAGGGAGTACAGGGAGTCCCCAAGGCTGGACTGGGTGACAGGAATATAGCCAGCTGTGACCTGGAGCACATTACCCAACAGGAAGGCCTGGGATTCCAGGCTAGCTCGTGAGTCTGCACTCCACTGAATTCACCCACTGCCCCACTTATAGGTGCTGGCTTTGGGGCAGGCACTCTCTGTAGGTGCCTCAGTCTCCTTCCATCAGCCCTAGGAGGTAATGGTACCTCCCATTTCACAGTGGAGGGAGAAGGGTGGGAGCAGGAAGGTTGGGCGATGGGCTTCAGGTCTGGTAGGAAGCCCGTTCTGAGGACCCGGCTCCAGCAAACCATAAAGCAAACTCAGTGACTAAGAGCCTCCTCTCTCTTCCTCTCTCTCTCTCTCTCTCTCTCTCTCTCTCTCTCTCTCTCCTCTCTTTCTCCTCTTTCTCTTCTACTCCAGGGTCTCACTCTATAGCCCAGCCTGGTCTCATCCTAACAGAAATCCTCCTGCATCACAAGCATNCTCTCTCTCTCTCTCTCTCTCTCTCTCTCTCTCTCTCTCTCTCTCTCTCTCTCCCCTCTTTCTCCTCTTTCTCTTCTACTCCAGGGTCTCACTCTATAGCCCAGCCTGGTCTCATCCTAACAGAAATCCTCCTGCATCACAAGCATGCGCCACCACACCCGGCTCCTGACTGTCCAGTCATCTTTTCTAACAAGGAAATCTTCAGGGGCAACACAGAACACTGAGTAGTGTTCCAGTGCACATGTTCAAGGCTGTATGACCAAGTGTTTTGGACTGGGAGACAGAAGGGATGAGGTACTGAGTTTGGGACCTGCCTTGATCATTATCCCCTCAGGCACCCCAAGAAAGCTCCTTCCCCTTCTCCTCAGTTTCCTCATCTGTCCAATTTAGATCTGACAGATGTGACTCTAATCCTGTTCACGGGTGGTGCTGAGAACGCAGGGCCAGTTCACAATGCCCTGCTAGGCTCCAGCAGCCTGGCCAGCCAAAGGAGCAGAAGCCCATGTGCTCTGGGCCTTAGCCCTCCTCAGGGAAGTCAGGGGGTGCTGGAGGAGCTGGGGCTCCCCAACCCTCCGCACTGCATGGCCCTGGCCCGGGAGCCCAGGCTCCCTGCTCCCTGGACCCCCCACTTCTTGGCTCCTCATCTGGAATGAAGAAGCTGGGCGGTGACTGGAAAGGCTCCTGCTGACTCTGCCATTTATTATTTCAGGATCTCTGGCTGTTTTCCTTCCTGCACTGCTGAAGCCCGTGTCTGCCGTGTGCCCCGTGTGCACCCCAGATGGGGCCTCCATGGATGGCTCCCCGGCCTGGGCAGCAGGCCAGCCTGGCCAACTCAGTCCCAGTGTTGCCCCTTACAGGGTAGTGGGAGGCAGAGAGGAAGGGGGGGCTGCAGGAAAGGAGCCACTCCCTCAGCTACGTGGAGGCCTCTGCAAACCCCACGTTTCCTGGCTGGGATTTTCCTCAGGAGACTTCTCGGCAGGGATGAGCTAAGAGAGCAAGAGCTTTACTGGGCCAAGGGCTGAAGATTCCCAAAAATTCCCACTCGACCTCTGGCTACCAGCCCTGGACTCTACCCAGTCGATGGGGAGAGCCTGGCTTGCCCGCTGGACAGAGCAGCGAAACCTGCCACCCTCTGGCTCTCCTGTGGCCAGGACACTCCCCACCCCCTACTCCCCATCACAAACCCCTTCAGCACCAGCCACGGAACTCCTAGCAATTTCCTGATGCCAAACCATGTCCAGGCGCCAGAGCTTTGCCTGTGCGGCCTGCTCTCCTGGAGGCCCCCCCCTCCCCGGCCTTCCCTAGTCTGACTATAACACTTTATCTTCCCGGCACTGCGTAAAGGCCACCCCCACTCCCACTGCGCAGAACTGACCTGTCTGCTTTCCGTCTCTCAGCGCTCGCTACAGGCTTTTATCAGAGCACACACACAGACCTGTGTGTCATACACTGATGACAAAAGGAAGGATTGCCTCATTTACCTTGTGCGTGTGCATTGAGTGTGTGTGTGCATTTGTGTCTATGTTTACGTGTGTGCAGTGTGTGTGCATGTGTGTGCAGGCGAGCATGCCTGTGTGCACAGATGGAGGCCAGAGAAGGGCTGGGTGTCCTGCTCTGTCACTCTCTGCCTTTTTTTAAATTTATTTTTGTTTTATGTGTATGAGTGTTTTGCATGCATGTATGTTAGTGCACCCCTATGCGCAATGCCTCCAGAGGTCAGAGGAGGGGGCCAGATCTCCTGGAACTGGAGTTCCAGGTGGTTGTTAGCCGCCATGTGGGTGCTGGGAATCAAACCTGTATCCTCTGCAAGAGCAGCCAGTGCTCTCAACCGCAGAGCCATCTCTCCAGCCCCCTCACTCTCTGCCTTATTCCTTTGAGACACAATCTCTCACTGAACCCCACTGGCCAGCAAGCCCCAGTGATCCTCCAGTCTCTGCCTCCTACAGTGCTGGCATTACAGGTGTGCGCTCTACCATGCCCAGCTTTTACTGAACTCAGGGCCCCATGCCTGTGCAGCAAGTGCTCTTTCTGGCCCCCTCATTTATTTTTGTATAACCACCACCACCACCACTACCACCACAGGGACATCCATAAACACTCACGGAATGAATGAGTGAAAGAATGAACAAATGAATGACTGACTGAATATTACCAAAGCCCCATGGAAACAAACACTGAAAAGGCAGCAGGGGTTAAGCACTTCAACTTTCAAAGCACACTGCTCAAGTTCAGATCCCAGTACTCTTAGCTATATGATGTCAGACAGGTGATTTCCCTTCTCCGAGCCTCCATTTTCCCCTGTGAAGTGGGATAAAGCCTTTACAATATCGACAAGCTGTCCTGGAGAACCACCGCATGCCTTTAATCCTAGCATTTGGGAGGCAGAGGCAGGTGGATCTTTGTGAGTTCAAGGCCAGCCTGGTCTACAGAGTGAGTTCCAGGACAGCTGGGGCTACAGGGAGACCCTGTCTCAAAAAGACCAAAAAAAAAAAAGTACTTGCCTGGAATGTGTAAGACCCTGGGATCAATTCTCAGCAGAAAAGAATGACAAAGAGAGGGGTTGAAGAGATGGCTCAATGGTTAAGAGCACTGACTACTCTTGTAGAGGACCTGGGTTCAATTCCCAGTACCCACATGGTGATTAATAACTGTCTGTAACTCCAGTTCCAGAGGATCCAATGTCCTCTTCTGACCTCCTCAGGTATTGTATGACAGTGTACTTACACACATGCAGGCAATATACTCAAACACAAAAAATAAGAATAAATAAAAAAAATTTTTGTCTTTTTAAGACAGGGCCTCCCTGTAGCCCCAGCTGTCCTGGAACTCACTATGTTCACATTAAAGGCATGTACCACTGCTCCTGGCTATAAAATATTCTTTTTTAAAGAAATCAGGAAGGCTGGGCATGGTGGCATACACCTTTAATCCCAGCACTTGGGAGGCAGAGGCAGGTGGATCTCTGTGGGTTCAAGGCCAGCTTGGTCTACATGGTGAGCTCCAGGCCAGCTGGGCTACAGGGAAACCCTGTCTTAAAAAGAGAAAGAGAGAGAGAGAGAGAGAGAGAGAGAGAGAGAGAGAGAGAGAGGAGAAGGGGAGAAAGACAGAAAAGGAGAAGAAAGGAGAAAGAAAGGACAAGGAAGAGAGGCCATTATGGAGGAAGGGAAAGAAAGAAAAGGTTAAAATGGTGAATTATATATGATGCAAATTTTATCCCAACTAAAAAAAAGATATATATATCGACCTGATAGCAGCACAGGAACCTAGAATATACAGCCAGGTCTGAGCCCGTGAATAAGTCATTAGCAAATGTTTGGTGGAGAAGCAGGTGGATGGGAGAGGGCAAAGAGCAGAGCAGAGCAAAGATCCTGCTTCCTTCACAACTGACTCCAAACTAGGCCTGGTGCCTCATGTCTGCAATCCCAGCATGTGAGAGGCTGAAGCAAGAAGGTCACTGTGTCCAAGGCCAGCCTGGGCTACAAAGACCCTATCTCAAAATTCCTAATAATAATAATACTATAATAATCAGGCTCCATTTTCATCCACTGTCTTTTTTTTTTTGGTATTTTTGAGACAGGGTCTCCCTGTAGTCCCAGCTGTCCTGGAACTCACTCTGTAGACCAGGCTGGCCTCGAACTCACAGAGATCCGCCTGCCTCTGCCTCCAAGTGCTTAGGATCAAAGGCGTGCGCCACCATGCCCGGCTCATCACTTTTACAGTACAGAGCTCTTTCTGCTCTGGTACCAGGACTGCACAGATGATTCTAGGTCTCCCTCCTGCCAGCTGCCTCACCCAGTTGTAATGCTTTTCTGTGTGGATCTGACCTCTTTACCCTACACTCATTTTTTTTTTCAATGTCTTATGTGCCAGGTCTATGATGGATGCTATGTATGCTATACATGTAACCCCCTCAAACAAACCCACAAGGATTATCACCATGGGAAAACATTCTGAAAGGTTAAGCTATTTGCCTGAGGTCACACAGCCAACAGTAATTCCAAGCCATGTCTGTCTGACTTCAGTTACAGATATCGCTCACCAATGAACTCAAGCAAATTCATCCTGTGGGTATCATGGGTTGATCGTATTTCCAAGGAAAGAGTCCTGCCGGGCGTGGTGGCACACGTCTTTAATCCTAGCACTTGGGAGGCAGAGGCAGGCGAATCTCTGTGAGTTCAAGGCCATCCTGGTCTACAGCATGAGTTCCAGGACAGCTGGAGCTACAGTGAGACCCTGTCTCAAAAAGACAAAAAAAAAAAGGAAAGAGTCCTTCCCCTTCCAGATGCGGACCATGTCTGGTTACCTTCATGACCTCAAAAACTGCTTTTGAACTCACAGGTGTTCTGTAAATATGGTTTAATGGATTATTTAGCCTCTGAATGGGCACTAGAAGCTTATGTTACTTTCACATTGACCATTCAGTCACCTAGGGAACTTCAGAGCAGCTTGCTACCCCAGGCCTCACCCCTGGGAGACTCTGATTCTGATTCCATAGGGTCAAGGTGGAGCATGAAACATCTGAGGCTTTTTTTTTTTTTTTGGTCTTTTTGAGACAGGGTCTCCCTGTAGTCCCAGCTGTCCTGGAACTTACTCTGTAGACCAGGCTGGCCTTGAACTCACAAAGATCCGCCTGCCTCTGCCTCCCAAGTGCTAGGATTAAAGGCGTGCACCACCACGACCGGCCTGATTCTTTTTTTTTTTTTTTTTTTTTTTTGGTAGATCTGAGGCTCTTCAAAGCTCAGGTAGGGTCTAAAACCAGCCGAGGGAAAGGAACCTTCAGTAGCTGTTACCAGCTCAGCCAGTGCAGTCTATCAGAGGAGTACTTCTGGTAACCTGGTAAGGCTGACTCATAGCAACCCTGGGTCTTGGCCAGAGGCGCACGCGCGCACGCTTGTGTGTGTGTGTGTGTGTGTGTGTGTGTGGTATGTGTTCTGGCCAAAATACCAGACCCCCAAAAGAACTTAATCTGATCTAAGGCTGGGAATGTAGCTCAGCCGGTAGAGTGATTGCCTAGATGCCCTGGGTTCAGTCCCTAGCACTGCATAAACTGACTGAACATGTCTGAAATACCAGCACTTGGGAGTTGGAGGCAGGAAGATCAGGAGTTCAAGGTCATTGTCAGCTATGTGGCAAGGTCAAGGCCAAATTAGGCTACATGAGACCCTATCCAAACAAAAGCTGGGGAGATGTTGGGGAGATGGGCTAGTCAGTAAGGTACCCTATGCTACGCAAGCGTGAGGTTCTGTGTTAAGATCTGTGGCACCAGGTAAAAAGCCAGGCAGGCAGCAGCTCTGTAACTCCAGCACTATGCCTGGATACAGGCAGTCCCTGGAGCCCAGTGGCTAGGTGGCCTCACCAAATAGATGAGCTTCAGGTTCAGTGAGTGTGCTGTATGGCTTCAACTGTCAACTTGACACAGCTGGGAAGAGGGGACCTCAGGAGGGAATTGCCTTCATTGGACTGGCCTGGGGGCATGTCTGTAAGGCATTCTCTTGCTTGCTGAGTGACATGGGAGGACCCAGTTTATAGTGGGTGTGCTGGATAGCTTTAGTGTCAACTTGACACACCTGGGTTGAGGGAGCTTCAATTGGGGAATTGGCTCCATTGGATTGGCCTGTGGCCACGTCTGTGGAGTATTGTCTTGATTGTCAGGCAATGTGGGAGGGCCCAGCCCACAATGAGTAGTGCCACCCTGGGCAGGTTGTTGTGTACTGTATAAGAAGGCGGGCTGGGCATGAGCCAGGGGAGCAAGCCAGTAAACGGCATTCCTCCATGGCCTGTGCTTCAGCTCCTGCCTCCAGGTTCCTACCCTGAGTTCCTGCCTTGGGCTCCCTAAGTGATGAACTGTGACCCAGGAGATGTAAGCTGAATAAACCCTTTCCTCCCCAAGTTGGTGTCAGTCAGAGTGTTTTGTCACAGCAATGGAAGACAAACTAGAACAGTGGGCAATGTCACCCTGGGCAAGAGGTCCTAGGTATCTTATACTACCCAGGCTGGATATGGTGGCATATGCCTTTAACCCCAGCACTCAGGAGGCAGAGGCAGAGGCAGCCCAATCTCTGAGTTCAAGACCAGCCTGGTCTACATAGCGAGTTCCAGGCCAGCTTAGCGATACAGGAGGACCCTGTCTCAAAAAGACCAAAGAAAAAAAGCAGGCTGAGCACAGGCCAGAGGGGCAAGCCAGTAAGCATCACTGCTTCATGGTCTCTGCTTCAGCTCCTGCCTCCAGGTTCCGGTCTTGCTTAAGTTCCTGCCTTAACTTCTCTCAGCGATGCACTGTCACTCAGAGGAGTAAGATGAAATAAACTCTCTTCCCCAGCTTGCTTTTGGTTAGTGTTTTTTTTGTTTTGGTTTGGTTTTGGTTTTGGTCTTTTCGAGACAGGGTCTCCCTGTAGCCCCAGCTGTCCTGGAACTCACTCTGTAGACCAGGCTGGCCTTGAACTCACAAAGATCTGCCTGCCTCTGCCTCCTGAGTGCTAGGATTAAAGGTGTGCACCACCATTCCTGGCTGGTTAGTGTTTTATCACAATAATAGAAACCAAACCAGAACAGTAAGAGAGCCTGTTTCCAAAAATAAAAGTGGAGAGCGGAAAGACATCTGACATTGACGTCTGGCCTCCACCTGCACAGGTGCAGATTCACCCATGTGCACAGACACATGCACACACCCTCACTAACATTTACCACACCCACCTACCACATCACACACACATAATAAAAAAATAACAATAAAACTATATGACCAAATTGACTTCGAGATGGTTTTTCCTTCTCAAGTTCCAGTGTCTATCTCTAGATCTACCTTCTCACCTCAGTGACCAGGAACAGCTGGATACCAGGCAAGAAAGTACAAGAAAGTAAATACTCACGGCTGGAGTGTGTGGAGGAGGGGCCATTTGGAGACCAGGCTGAGGCTGAGAACCCCAGGAGGGAGAAAGGGCTGGGGTCCCACAGTGGGCACGTCTCATTCATCTCTCTTCCAAGTTGGGGGCAGATCTTCTATAATCTGTCCACTTTCCTCTAGGATGCAGGAGAAAAACATACTAAGGCTGTTCTCAGGCCCGCCACTGACCTCTAGTAGTGTCCAAGCCAGGGGTGGTGTCTCTGTCTGCTTTCTTTGCTAATGGGAACATTCTGGCAGCTACAGGAGCACCCTGGCAGCAGTGAGTCTTCCAGAGCCTTCTGAGGCCCTGCACTCTCCAGATTCCCTCTCTTCCTCACTGGCAGCTCCCTCTATCTTCCTCACTAACTTCTGAGGCTATTGCTCCAGATTTCAGCTCCCCAGAGCGAGAACCTGGGTCGCCTCCCCCGACGTGCTCTTGTCTGCTTCCACAGCCAGGATGGGTCAAATGAGATGCATAGAGCCTCCACCTAGGGATCTTCTAGCATACTGTGTTAAATAGACTCCTGGACACTCTATGCATTGGTACATTTGTGCCAAGGACATTTGTCATTTTCTGACCATCTGGCATCTGTGACTGAGGAATTACTCATGACACAAGTCCTAGCAGGCTAGACCTCCTATAAAAACTGAAAGCACCAAATTCTTGCTCTTCCAGGTTCCCCTGCCCCTAGGCTCAGTCAACCTCGGGCCCTCATTGTGGACTCTGAACCAGGAGCAGAGAGCATGGAAGATCCAGATAGTGCTGGTGGCAACTGGAGTGACAGTGTCCACTGAGTGCCTGGAGCAGGGTCCTGCCAACCTTGGCTCAGTGGTGTGATTCTGACTGACATCCTGCCTACTGCTCAGCCCCAGTTTTCCAGCTCTGGGAACTGCTGGGAACCAGTTTCCTTTTTGGTGAGCTCCTATTCTCTTTGAAGCGGCTCAGGTGGACTGCCGAGCTTACAGTAAGATGACTAGAACACCTCCTGTATCCCACCGTTCTGACCAGGTGGTTCCCACATGGATGAGCATTGGAGTCCCAGCTCAGGGCTGCTCCTCTGGGTAGCAGACACATACGCTCAGCTGTGTGTGTGTACCAGAAGTGAACATCAGGTGTCTTCCTCAATTGCACTCCACATTTTATTTTTTTAGACAGGGTCTCACTGTGTAGCCATGGCTTGCCTCCAACTTGCTATGTAGACCAGGCTGGCCTTGAACTTACAGAGCTCCATCTGCCTTTGCTTCCCAAAGGCTGATATTAAAGGCGTGTGCCTCCACACCTAGACCAACCTTGTTTTCTGAGTCACCGAACCTAGAGCTCACTAATTCACTACGATGACTGTCTAGCAAACCCCAAGGACCCGCCTGTTCCCACCTCCCTGCCCTGGGATGACAGGCATGCACTGCTGTGCCGGGATGTTCACATGGGTGCTGGGGATCCAAACTCAGGGCTTCATGCTTGTGCAGCAGCACTTTACCTACTAAGCCATCTCCCTGGCCCCTACTTGTTTGTTTGTCTGTCTGTTTGTTTATTTGTTTTGAGACGGGGTCTCATTCTATAGTCAAGACGGGCTTTGAACTTGCTACATCACTGGGATGGAGTGCAATTTTAAAGGAATAAAATAGGGCTTACACTGGCAATCCTACCACTGGAAAGGCAGAGCTAGGAAGAGCACCAGTTTGAAGCTAGCCCAGTCTACATCTCAAAAAGACAAAAAAAAAACAAAAAACAAAAAACCAAATCTGGGCTGGAGAGATGCCTCAGCTGTTAAGAGCACTGGCTCTTCCTGCAGAGAACCTGGGTTCAATGCCTAGCACCCACATGGTGGCTAACAACTATCTATAACTCCAGTTCTAGGGGATCTAATACGGTCTGACCTCCTTGGGCATTAAACCACACGGGTGCACTTACACACAAACAAGCAATACACTCATACAAACAAAATAAAAATTATAAATAAAATATTTTTAAAGTTAAAGAAAAAGAAATAAAAGAAAATAAAATCCAAAGTTCCTGGCAGTATAGGTCATGGTAGTATATGCCTGTAATCCTCGTGTTTAGGAGGTACAAGTAGAACGATCATGAGTTCAAAGCCAGCCTCAACTACACAGGGAGTTCAAGATCAGCTTAGGCTGCATGAGACCCTATCTCAAAACAGCAAAACAAAATAACAAAAGTTACTATCAATGCCTACAAGCTCATATGTGACCCAGACCTTGCCTCGCCTCCTAAACTCACCTGGTAGTATTCTTCCACTTTGCCCCACCTTAGGCTTCTGTCCCTTTGGTCTGTTCACTGTTACATAGATTTCTGGTTCTTTTCTGCCACAGGGCCTTTGCTTAAGCTGTTCCCTCCATCTGGAACAACTTCATACCACTGTCCTCTTTTTAGCTTTTTTTCACTTATTTGTTGGTCAACCAATGTTTTCCGGGTACCTACTGTGACTGTCATGCTAAGGTAAATTCTAGGGGTTTGGGAGTACAACTCATGGTACAGTAAGTATTTAGCATGCATGACACCCTAAATTCAATCACCAGCCACACAGAAAAACAGTCAAACCAGGGATACAGCAGTGAGCTTAGATTCTAGTTTCATGGAAGTGAAAAGAAATCTAACAAATTAAGTGTTAATGAAATAGTTACATAAATAAATATATAAATTCTGTCTGTGGCATGTGCTTCAAAGGAGATCCATATTGCTACTTGGGGGTAACTGAACCAAAGTAAAAGCAGACAGACCGGTGGGAAGTTACTTTTGTATTCTATGGCAGAGCTGACAGCCTGGACCAGGGAACAATATGGGGACATGGAGGGACTGCCAAGATGCAACAGGAAAAATGGATGGCCCTTGGTGAAGAAGGGTGCATGCGCCTTCCAGTTGGTGCAGCAGATCAGAAGAAGGGGACTGGACTAGCCTGAGAAGCCATGAGTGTGGCCCCAGTGACGCTGCTGGGGGCTCTGGTGAGTCACTGAGAGGCAAGCGACTAAAGCCGTAGAGTGGCCTAGAGAGCAAAGCAGTGGGAAGAGAGGCGAGAACCCAGGGCCCAGCCTGAAAGAAGGTCTGGGTGAGGGGAATGAGTCTCCTGCTGCCTGGCACCAGGTACAATTGCTGCTAGCTTTGTTCACCTGCTCCATCTGACTTCTACAGAAGACACTAAGTTCCTAGGGCAGGGACTGCATCTCCCTCGCTGAGCGATGTGTCTGCCCAGTGCCTGCTACAGGAACTGGAATGTAGTGTTGCTGTGAGCCTTGGCAAGGCCACCTCACCACTCTTTGGACAACATGATTGGGTTTTTGATCCTCATTGTCCAGCAAGTCTGAATGCCTAAGTAGCATTCAAGGCTGTCCAAGTATTGAAGCATCCCTTAGCATTTCTGTCTATCTTTTAAATTCTCTATACTTGAGTTTTCCAAATGGGTTCATTCATACCTGGAAGAGTGCTGAACTATCTGAACTGTAGAATGGTTAGTACCTCTCCCTGGAGCACAGACTGTGCCAAATGGAGAGGAGCTGCAGGGACACTCAAGGGGAGTCTCCAAGTCCCGCCCTTCTCTGAGAAGTGCCCTCCTCCCACAGGGTGGAGCTCCAGGAGCACGTTTGCCGGGCCTGAGTCTATCCCTCTGTGACCTTTGTTGATGAAACCAGGGGTGGAGACCCAGCTTCTGGAATCGGTCCAGAAGCTGTCAACCTCTGCCAGGAACTTGGAAGTGGGACACGAGACTGGCTGGGTTACCTTTAGACACTGGACCAGTGAGGTCATGTGACTGTGGGGGCTGAGGCTTCACTTTGGGGCCTGTGTAATGAAGAGGGAGCAAAGGCATTAATCAGATGTGCAGTGAGGCAGAGGTGAGAGGACCTGCGCAAAGCAGCCGGCCAGCGTTCCCAGCATGGTCAACCCACAGGCCCGTGAGGTCTACCTGGACTAGCTGCACTTCAATTCCAACAGACACCTCTAATTCTTTAAAAAAAATCTTCCACTGAGTGTAGTGGCTCACACCTTCAACCCCAGCACTCGGGAGGCAAAGACAGGAGGATCTCTGTGAGTTAAAGACCAGCCTGGTCTACAGAGTGAGTTCCAGGCCAGCTGGGGCTACAGAGAGCCCCAGTTGGCCTGGAAGTCAATGTAGACCAGGCTGGCCTTGAACTCACAGAGATCTGCCTGCCTCTGCCTCCCAAGTGCTAGGATTAAAGGCATGCACCACCATGCCTGTCAAGGGTTACATAATTTTCACATTAAAACAACTAGAGACACTAGGTGGCCAGTCATGAGAATAATAATCATTGCTTTCAGTACTTATGACCAAAGCCAGGGCTTTGCACATGCTAGGCAGGTGCTCTACCACCGAGCTATATCTCCAGCCTAAGAATATTAAAACTTGAGGTTAAAACCTTAGCCAGGGGACTGGAGAGATGGCCTGGTGGTTAAGAGCGCCGACCGCTCTTACAGAGGACTCGAGTGCTGGGGAGCACCCCCATGGCGGCTGAGAACCGTCCGAAACTCCAATTCCAGGAGAACTGCAGTTCTAGGGGAATCCGACACCCTCTTCTGACCTCCTCGGCATTGCACGACATGGGTGCACAGACCTGCATGCAGACAGTACATTCATACACATACAGAAATAAAAAAAAAAAAAACCTTAGCCAGGTGAAGTGGCATACATCTGTCATTATAGGAAAAAGAGAAAGAGAGGGGGAGAGAGAGAGAGAGAGAGAGAGAGAGAGAGAGAGATGAAAATCTTTCTAAATCAAGATTCAAGAAAACAAAAATTACTGAGCTTGGTAGAGCACACCTGTAATCCCAACACTCAGGAGTCAGCCTAAGCTAAACCTTGTCTCAACACACAACACACACACACACACACACACACACACACACACACACACACAGGGAAAAGGTAACTGACTCCATTAGAATTTCAACTGTGCATTCTGAAACAAACAGATTTAGACGAACATCCCCTTTTTTAAAATTTATTATTTTATGTGTATGAATGTATTGCCTGCATGTAACTGTACCTGTATTGTGCAATGCCCATAGGGGTCAGAAGAGGGTGCTGAATTCCTCTGGAATTGGAGTTATGGACAGTTGTTAGCTGCCATGTGAGTGCTGGGAACAGAACCCAGGTCCTCTGCAAGAGCAGCCAGCGAGTGCTCTTAACTGCTGAGTCATCTCTCCAGCCCCTTAACTGAGTCTTCCACTGGACAGTCAGGACAGCTCCTGGCATTCCTACTTACTAAGGTGGGCTGCATGGGGCAGTCAGCAAACACAAGCAGCATCTTTATGTCCTTGATGCTTAGCACAGAAATTACATGAAGAACTGCATAGAGCGCAGCAGGCAGGAAGATCCACCAAGTGGCACAGAGCAGTTGCCTTGCCCTCCCCATGAATGTCACTGGGATGAGGACTGTAGAAAAGGCCAGGACAAGAAGTGGCTGTCTGATGCAATGATATCTTTTTTTTTTTTAATTTTTTTTTTTTATTAATTTTATTTATTTCTGTATGTGTATGAATGTACTGTCTGCATGCAAGTCTGTGCACCCGTGTCGTGCAACGCCACAGAGTTCAGAAGAGGGTCTTGGATTCCCCTGGAACTGGAGTTCTCCTGGAATTGGAGCTTCAGACGGTTCTCAGCCGCCATGTGGGTGCTGGGGATCGAACCCGGGTCCTCTGTAAGAGCGGTCGGCGCTCTTAACCGCTAGGCCATCTCTCCAGCCCCGCAATGATATCTTAATACTCTCCCACTCTGCACAGAGATTCAAAAATAAAAACAGAAACTTTAGCAACTTTGGTGAAGTAAGCAGGGAGGGATTACGAGCCTGGCTTTTATGATAACTGAAGGTTAGAGATGTTCCAGAGGGGTGACAGGAGGTGGGCTTTGAGGGAGAAGTGCCAATTGTCACATTCCCTGGCAGTGGGTACTTGGGCAGTGTCTTACTGTGTCTATGTATCGGTTTTCCAATCTCATTTCCAAATGAGAGGATTCCGAGTTGATTTTTCTCTTAAAGGGTCATCCAGCCTGGATATTCTAGTCTCCTATGACCTGCCCAGGGTCCTTCCCAGCAAGGCCGCCAAAAGAGAGCTGCAAATCTTAAGACAGGGTCTCTAATTACTTCTAGGAAACCAGCTGGAATGGGAAGACTTGATTGGGAAATCCAGTTGAAGTTTCAAGCCTGGAGTCCAGCTAGTCCTACCCACAACTGGAGGGGGAAAGAATCTCAGCATCGAACTGCACGTAATCACAGAACAATAACAAGACAGATACAAATGCAAAAGCAACTAGGAAACCTCAGCAAAGGCTAATTCCAAAGTCAGACTCTTAACTTTTGGGGCACTGAATTACTGGAGAGAAAAGCTATGTTTGGCACCCCAAGCCTTTCTGTTACAAAAATTAATGCTTGCATGTGCATGGATCAAACATCCAAAGATGAAGAGGATCTGGTCTGAAAAGGGATAAATCCGAACCCCCACCAAAGCCCCCTGGACCTCTAGCACCGTTCCTCTCCCAACACAAAGTGCTCACCCACCCAGGCAAGGCAAAGCCAAACGAAGAAGCGCACACAGTAATTTCTCTCCAGGAAGAAGGGCTCAGAGTGGTCACTTCTGCTCTGACTTGACACAACTAATGAACAACCCATATAACAGGGCGAATGGTAAAATCCAGGAAGATGCTTAAGGGCCATGGAATGCAAAGCTGTGAAGACAACCCCCAGGACAGGGCTGTGGGGTGGCATTTCCCCATGAGCTGCCAGTAAAATCCCCACATTTGTAGGTGGTTCTGCTCAGGGAGGCAATCTAACCTCACCATTTCTTACCTTCATTACAGCTTGTACCCTGACCAACATGAGGTGGTGCACCCAGGGAAAACCAGAACTGGGTAGGTTGGAGCAGGAGGATCACCGGTTTGAGGGCAACTTAAGGTATCTATTGAGAGGGTCTCAACCAACAAAAAGTACTCCTACTGTGTGCCCCAAGAGATGTAATCACTAATCACTATGTCAATTAACCTGACAGTAATCATTTATCAAGGAGCATACTTTATATACATTGCTCCCCACAGTTCTGTGAGGTAAATATCCCCATTTTACAGCTCAGGTCACATGGCCAGGTTCACCAACTTTGCAAATTGCAGAGCGGGGATCTAAACACAGATTAGAAACTGATAGTCTTTGTACAAGTCTGTGTTATCCTTACAAAGAGAGACAGAGTCCAGATGGAGGGCGGTCAGCCAGGGGAGAAGAGTTGGAGAAATTTCCCAAGACCTCCGCTCTGAGTATTTCTTTTTTCTTTTTTTTTTTCTTTATTTAACTTCTTTTTAAAAGTTTATTTATTTATTTATTTAGTCTTTTTGAGACAGGGTCTCCCTGTAGCTCTGGCTGTCAGAACTCACTCTGTAGACCAGGCTGGCCTTGTATTTATTTATTTATTTATTTATTTATTTATTTATTTAGGTCTTTTTCGAGACAGGGTCTCCCTGTAGCCCCAGCTGTCCTGGAACTCACTCTGTAGACCAGGCTGGCTTTGAACTCACAAAGATCACCTGCCTCTGTATTTATTTTTTATGTGTATGAAGTGTACTGTCTGCATGTAGGTTGGTGCACCTGTATTGTGCAATGCAGCAGAGGTCAGAAGAGGGTGTCGGATTCCCCGAAAACTGGAGTTAAAGATGGTTCTCAGCTGCCATGTGGGTGCTGGGGATCAAACCCGGGTCCTCTGCAAGAGCAGTCAGAGCTCTTAACAGCTAGGCCATCTCTTCTCCAGACCCTATTTAACTTCTTATGTGTATGAGTGTACTGCTTGCATGTAGGTAGGGAGGTGCACCTGTGTCGTGCAATGCTGCAGAGGTCAGAAGAGGGCATCAGATTCCCCTGGAATTAGAGTTAAAGACGGTTCTTACCCGCCATGTGGGTGCTGGAAACTGAACCCGGGTCCTCTGTAAGAGTAGTCAGTGCTCTTAACCCCTGAGCTATCTCTCCAGTCCCAGCTCTGAGTATTTCTAACTGTGGAGTTCTGTATGGGCCACACAGTGGGTGTGATGAGGGGTGGGAGGTCAGAGTGCTACTGAGGTCCAAAATGCCACCCCAATTCAGGGCATCCTGTTAGCGAGCTGAAGTCACATTCCCCTCTGGCCCAAAGCCTCAGGGTATCTGCCCCAGAATACTTGCAGAGGAAAGCCGCAGCAAGTTCAGAGAAGACGAATGAACTCCAGGGAGCATGGGAATGGGGTGGGGCAGCCTGCAAGTGCAAAAGAAAAGGCCTGGGACACTTTGCCTGGAAAGACAAAGAGGAGAAGAGGGGAAAGAATCCTATAAACTTGCCAACAGCCAAGGTGAACCCCAGCTCCTGGCGCCTTCCGATTCGCATTCATTCCACAAGGCGAGCCAAGTCTCGGAACCAGGCGGCCAGGAAAAGGGGGGCTCCACTCTCCTGCAGCCGGGGAGAGAAGTACGTTCAGGACCGAGTGTGCTTCTCAGAAGGCGGGTGACATGGGGGGGTGCATACTTGTGGGGCTTCAAAGACGAAAACACAGAGCTGTAAGCCGCTGAGCAAACTACACAGGTGACGGGCAGGTTGCCTGGAATATTTGGGGGATGTGCCCCAACATGTGGAGTCTGTAACGAGGTGACCTCGAAGTCCCCCACCAACAGTCCCTCTGACCCTCTCCCCGGCTCGACTGTGAAGACGCAGATGTTTGAGATGAGCTTGTTTCCCACAGATCTAGGAGGGGCGGGTATCTGGAGCGCAGTAAAGAGCCATTCCGCTCCAACCGCGCCTGCAAAGGTTAGTGCCAGGTCCAGAGCAAACAGGAGCCCCCTCCCGCCTCGGCTTCTCACCTCCTCCCGTGCCAGTGCCGCCCCCCGGCACCGAGGCATCTTGGTGGCGAAGGCTGCTGCCCCAGCCGGGGAGCTGAGATCCTCTGCGGTGACCGCCAGGAACTCCGCGACACTGAGCTGCTCAGGCATGGCGGGCGCGAGGCGAGGGAGCCGCGGCTGCCAGAGAGAGGCGCGGGATCGCTGCGCTGCACCGCTCTGGCTGCACCGTGCTGCGCCGCCCTCCGGGTCCAGGCCTCCTCACGCCCCGCCCCCAACCTTCCAGACTTGCACCCCAATTTAGCCCCGCCTGGCCCGGCTACGCCCCTCCCTAACTTTCCGGCCACACTCCTCCCTCTCCGCCTGACCCCCAGGCCCCGCCCTCCTCCCAGTCCGCCTAGCTCCCAAGCCCCGCCCCAGCCTGTCTGTCTAACTCCTAGGCCACGCCTCTGGTTCCAGCGCCTAACTCCCAGCCCCGCCCTCAGACCCCTCACCCAATTCCCAGGCCTCTCCTCCCTCCACAAGCCTAACCCCCCGAGGCCCCCTCCCTGGGCCCCTAGTCTAACTTCTCCAAACCCGCTCCGCTCTTAGTTCACTGGCCACAACCCCGGACCCCTTCGCCTAATGCGTTGGCCACGCCCCATCCCCAGTCGGCCCCACTCGGCCTCACCTCCGAGGTTCACAGTTGGGGACAGGTCCTCCATGGGCCAGGCTCCCGACTTCCAGCCCAGGTTCCCGAGGCCGCTCGGCCCGAGGCTCCGCCCCCAGCCTCTCACCCTCTAGGTCCAGTCCCCAAGACCTCCAGGCTCTAGAAGTCTGCACTCACGCCCCCAGCCTAAGTCCGGGTCGGGACCCCAGAGGGCCTGCAGCCTCTGCCCGCCTAGCCCCTCCGCACTTCCCTCCTCTTCCTCTAGACTAGCTGTTAAGCTAGCCCAGGGCTGCGGCGCCTCGGGACAGCTGTGTAACTTTGGGATGATTATTTATCAAACCTGTTTCCGTCTGTATAAAATGGGAAGCTTGAAGCCACATGATTGTGATGCAAATAAAGAACCTAGCAATTGCCTGTTTCCCATTCCCCTCGCTCTGCCTCCCCTCTCACCCAGGTCTTCACGCTAATACGAACATCAGGTACCTTTCACCTCAGCTGTCTCCCGTCCCCTGGGGTAAATGAGGAATGACATTCAGGACAAAAACCTGCCTGGGATTAGCTAGTGAGCCTGAGGCCCTGTGGGAAAAATTCCTCCGGGTGAAGAGCCAGAGAAGCCCGCTGGTGAGGAACATCCGCTCGGCTGTTGCTCAGCTATAGGCAGTTGAATCAGTTGCCTCTGGTTTTTTAAGTAAAGATGTTTAGGATCATACTATGCCCAAAATGTTTATCATCCAAATAGATGAGGGGAGAGTAGGAGATGTAGCTCAGTTGAGTCCATGCATGAAGTCCTGTGTTCCATCCCCAGCATTGCATAAAGCTGGTGTGGGCCATCCATGCAGGCCATCCCAGCACATGAGAGGTGGAGGGAGAAGAATCAGAAGTTCAAGGTCATCCTTGGCTACATAGAGAGTTTGAGGCTAGCCTGGGATACATGAGATCCTGTTCATTTTTGAGGCCAGATCTTCCTGTAGCTCCAACTGGCCTGGAACTCACTATGTAGATCAGGCTGGCCTCCATCTCACAGAGTTCCATTTGCCTCTGCCTCCTGAGTGCTGGGATTAAAACCACTTTGACTGGCTTTCTACCTGGGAATTTAATTCATTCATTCATTCATTCATTTACTTTTTTTGTTTTTTTGAAAGTTTCTCCCTGAAGCCCCAGCTGGCTATGTAGACCAGGCTGGCCTTGAACTCACAGAGATCCATCTGGCTCTGCCTCCCAAGTGCTGGGTTTAAAGGCGAGTGCCACCTTACCTAACTTTTTACCTGACAATTTTATTTTTAATGTGTATGAGTGGTTTGCCTGCATGATTTTTATATTTATTTATTTATTTATTTATTTATTTATTGGTCTTTTGGAGACAGGGTCTGCCTGTAGCCCCAGTTGTCCTGGAACTCACTCTATAGACCAGGCTGGCCTTGAACTCACAAAGATCCACCTGCCTCTGCCTCCCAAGTGCTAGGATTAAAGGCATGTGCCACCACGCCCGGCACCTGCATGATTTTTAAAAGTGCATGCAGCACACTTGGAAGTCAAAAGAGGGTGCTGGGGGGCTGGAGAGATAGCCTAGCCGTTAAGAGCACCAACTGCTCTTGCAGAGGACCTGAGTTCGATCCCCAGCACCCACATGGTGGCTAAGAACCACCATCTGTAACTCCAATTCCAGGAGAACTCCAGTTCCAGGGGAATCCGAGACCCTCTTCTGACCTCTGCAGCATTGCACAACACGGGTGCACAAACCACCATGCAGACAGTACATTCATACACATACAAAAATAAATAAAATTAAAAAAAAATAGAGGGTACTGGAGCCTTGGAACTGGAATTCCTGGATGGTTGTTAGCTGCCATGTGGTTGCTAGGAACTAAATTCAGGTCCTCTTCCAGAGCAACAAGAGCTCTTAACTGATGAGCCATCTCTCCAGCCCCCTGTTTTATTTTTAATTATGTGTATCTGTTTGTAGGTATGTATATGTTGAGTGCAGATAGCCACAGAGGTCAGAAGAGGGTGTCTGATTCCCCAGGAGATAGAGTTACAGGCAGATGTAAGCTGCCAAACTTGTGTCCTCTGCAAGAGTAATGTGCTCTTAACTGCTGAGCCATCTTGCCAGGCCCCAGCATCATCATCAGAACTTTTTTTGTTGTCTTTTTGAGACAGGGTCTCCCTGTAGCCCCAGCAGGCCTGGAACTTGCTATGTAGACCAGGCTGGCCTTGAACTCACAGAAATCCATCTGCCTCTGCCTTCTGATTACTGGGATCAAAGGCCTGTCCCACCACACCAGGCTCCATTGTCACATGTGTATTGGGGGAGGGGAGTGGCTGGGAATTCCGAATTCCCTGTGTGGAAGTCAAAAGACAGCTTGGCAGAGTCAGTTCTCTCCTTTAACCATATGGGTCCCAGAGACTGAACTCAAGTCATTAGATTTGGTGGCAAGCACTTTTACCCACTGAGCCCTCCTGTCAGCCCAGCATCATAACCATTAAAAGATCTCCCACACTGGGTGTGGTAGCATGCACCTTTAATCCTAGCTCTCAGGAGGCAGAGGCAGGTGGATCTCTGGGAGATCAAGGTCAGCCTGGTCTACATAGACTTCTAGGTGGGCTGAGACTAGGGAGACCCTGTCAAAAAAGAAAAGATCTCCAGATATTCTGATTTTCTCTCCCTCTCCCCCACGTCTCTTTCCTCTCTTTCTCTCTCTCTCTCTCTCTCTCTCTCTCTCTCTCTCTCTCTCTCTCTCTCTTCTATTTTTCCTAGAAACTGAATCCAGGGCTTATGCCCATGTTCTACTATTGCGCTATACTATAACCCCAGCATCTTTTGTCCACTGACATCACTGAATTATTGGGCTCCACTTGGGTTATTGGCCAATTGCCATGTGCCAAGAGGATAAGCCAGGATTCCGCTGGGATGGAGTAGTGGGTTGTGTTGGTAAGAAATGAGTTCAGTGGACTCCTGGGAGCACTTGTATATCACATCCTGAAGCCCCTGGGGACCAAATCAAGAGTTCAGGGTGCATAGGAGTATGGTTCTAAGTGACAGCGAAACATCCAGGCTTTTTTTTTTAGAGACAGGGTCTCTCTATAGCCCCAGCTAGCCAGCTAGACTGGAACTCACTCTGTAGACCAGGCTGGCCTTGAACTCACAAAGATCTTCCTGCTTCTGCCTCCCAAGTTCTAGGATTAAAGGCGTGCGCCACCACTCCTAGCCATCCAGGCTTTTAAGCAAAGTATCTCTAAGAGCTGAAAACAGATATCATGAAAGAAGAAAGGACGGGAGACAGTGGCGGGAGCAGTGGAGGAAGCCCTCAGAGACATGGTGGTGGCCCCGCCCCTCGAGCAGCTGCAGTAAGAGACAAGGAAGTCGGAAGGAGGAGCGGAGGCCGATCCCGGCACTCCGGTGTTTTCATTAGCTCCTTGTGGTCAGGTTTGGGCTCCCAGTAACCCCTGAAACTGCTCTGTGACCTCCGCATTGCTGAGCCCAGTGGTCAGGGATCAGTCCTGCTGGGAAGTACTCCTGGCCGTTTCGTCAGGCTCTTCTCCCTGCTCTACGCCTCTCTCACTTGGCCTCCAGGACCCACCAGGCCTCATCTCCCTCAGCCCCTGCCTCCGCTCTAGTCACTGACTTCCCTAATGTCCCTCGAATCCAGTAGGCACACTTCTGCCTCAGGACCTTGTCACTGGCCTCTCTCCTAGCCTAGAATGTTCTTCCTCCAGATAGCTACATGGCCAGCCTCCTTACTTCTTTCCAGTCTTAGCTCAAATGTTACCATAATGGTTATCCTGACTACCCGATTTAAAACTAGTCATTTGATGCCTCCCTCACGCCTTCTGCAACACTCCTAATCACCCTTACCCCACTGTGTTTCCTGCTATCCAGTATTTAATGTCGTTTAGCATGGTGGGAGTTACTATTTATTTTTCTTTTCATGAGTACGAATGTTTTGCCTGCATGTGTGCAAGTGCACCTGTGTCATGCAAGCCCAAGGAGGGCAGAAGAGGGCATTGGATCCCCTTGAACTGGAGTTATATCATATGGCTGCTGGGAATCGAACCCAGGTCCTCTGCAAGAGCATCCAGTGCTCTTAACCACTGAACCATTTTTTCCAGCCCCCCCCCCCACAAATTTTTACAATAAAATAACTCAGGGCTGGAGATCCTGGGGATCCACCACCCTTTTCTGGCCTCCACAGGCATTGCATGACATAGATGCACTTACATGCATACGAACGAAACACTCATACGCATAAAAAATTTTTTAAATAAAGGAACTGGAGAGATGGCTCAGCAGGTAAGAGCACTGGCTGCTTTTACAGAGGACCTGGGTTTGATTCCTAGGACCTGCCTGGCAGCTAACAACCATTTGTAACTCCAGTTTCAGGGGATCCGATGCCCTCTTCTGACCTCCTCGGGCATTGCATGAGACAGGTCCACTTACTTGCAGACTACACTCATACACATAAAATAAAAATAAATTAAAAAGTAATTAATTAGCTGGGCATGGTGGTGCACACCTTTAATCCTAGCACTTGGGAGGCAGAGGTAGGCAGATCTCTGTGAGTTCCCAGCCAGCCTCTTCTACACAGCGAGCACCAGGCCAGCTGGGACTAAAGAGAGACCCTATCTCAACAAGACCAAAAAAAAAAAAAAGGAAAAAAATAGTAATTAAGGGCCTGGTGTGATAGCACACACCTTTAATTCCAGCACTCAGTAGGCAGAGGCAAGAGGATCTCTGTGAGTTCAAGGCCAGCCTGGTGTACATAGTGAGTTCCAGGATAGCTGGTGATACAGGGAGACCATGTCTCAAAAAGACCCCCCCAAAAAAGACCAAAAATAAAAGAAACAAAATAAATTTTATAGCATCACATTTATTTACGTGTGTAGACACACTGGGAAGTCAGAGAGCAACTTTCAGGAGTCGGTTCTTTCCTTCCACCATGTGGATTCTAGAGATTGAATTCAGGTCACCAAGCTTGGTGGCAAGCACTTTTATTTATTTTGAGACAGAGTCTCATATGGTCTCCAACTCCCTATGTTGCTGAGAATAACCTTACCCCCCTGACCCTTCTGTCTCCACCCCTGAGTGCTAGGATTATAGATAGGGGTACCACAACATCCAGTCCATATGGTGCTAGGGACTGAACACAAGGCTTCCTGCATGCTAGACAAGCACTCCACTGACTGCGCTATCAACACCTGCGTCCAGCATGTTGCTTTCATTTTTTGTTTACTGTTTGCTCTTTCATTAGCATGTAAGTTCTGCAACAAGAGGAAAGAGTTTTGTTCTGATTAGAGTTTTGTTTTTTTTTTAAAAACCAGGTTATAAGCCTGGTGTGGTAGCACACACCTTTAATCCTAGCACTTGGGAGGCAGAGGCAGGTAGATCTTTGTAAGTTCAAGGCCAGCCTGGTCTACAGAGCGAATTCCAGGACAGCTGGGGTTACAGGGAGACCCTGTCTTGAAAAGACAAAACAAGGGCTGGAGAGATGGCCTAGCGGTTAAGAGCACCGACTGCTCTTGCAGAGGACCCAGGTTCGATCTCCAGCACCCACATGGCAGCTGAAAACCGTCTGTAACTCCAATTCCAGGAGAACTCCAGTTCCAGGGGAATCCAACACTCTCTTCTGACCTCCGCAGCATTGCACGACATGGGTGCACAAACCTACATGCAGATAGTACATGCATACACATAAATAAATAAAAATTTAAAAATTAAAAAAAAAAGACAAAACAAAAACAAAAACAAAAAACAGGTTATAGTATCCAGAGATACAAACTTCCTGGATTGAATCTTGACTTCTTTTCGAAGGGAGGTATTTTTATTTTATGTGTATGACTTCCCTACATGTATGTAGGTACACTATGTGTGTGCAATGCCTGCAGAGATCAGAAGAGGGTGTTGGATCCCCTGGAATTGGAGTTATGGCTTGTTAGCTACCATGTGAGTCCTGAGAACTGAACCTGGGTCCTCTGGAAAAGCAGTCAGTGCTTTTAACTTATGAGCCATTTCTCTAGCCCCGAATCCTGACTTTTTATCTGCCTTGGGTAAGTAGCTTCATCTTTGTGAGCCGGTTTTCTCACCACTCATGGGGGGGATGGGGGTGACTCCTTCCTAGGATTATCAAAATGAATGAACGAGGGTTGGAGAGTGGTTAAGAGTGCCGACTGCTCTTGCAAAGGACCCGGGTTAGATTCCCGGCACCCACGTGGCGGCTAAGAACCATCTTTAACTCCAATTCCAGGGGAATCCGACACCCTCTTCTGACCTCTAAGGCATCGCATGACACAGGTGTACCAACCGACATTCAGACAGTACACGTAAACAAAATTTTTTAAATTAATTAATTAATTAATTTATTTATTTATTTTGGTCTTTTCAAGACAGGGTCTCCCTGTAGTCCCAGCTGTCCTGGAACTCACTCTGTAGAACAGGCTGGCCTCGAACTCAAAAAGATCCACCTGCCTCTGCCTCCCAAGTGCTAGGATTAAAGGCATGCTCCACCACGCCTGGCTAACAAAAATTTTTTTTGAATGAATAAGCTGGGCCTGGTGGTGCATGCCTTTAATCCTAGCACTTGGGAGGCAGAGGCAGGTGGATCTTTTTGAGTTCAAGGCCAGCCTGGTCTACAGAGTGAGTTCCAGGACAGCTGGGCTACAGGGAGACCCTGTCTAGAAAAAAACCAAAACCAAAACAAAACAAAAGAATGAATGATGTAATGAATGGAGCAGGGATTAGCCCACAGCATGCCTTAGCCAGTAAGTTTAGTCATGACCCCCACAGCTGGTATGTAGTAGGCATGCAATAAACATCTCGTGACACATCATTTTATGGATTCTCAAAGTCACCTGACCAGTGAGTGCAGAGACAGAACTGGAATCCAGGCTTAACTGATATCAGAGTCCCTGCTCCTACTGTGTCCAGGCTGCCTTCTGGAGGTAGGTTCTAAGCTCATGTCCACACAGCAGAGAATTTATGTTTCTAGTGCAAATGAGGACTGAATTCTGAGGGAAATGGTTATAAAGAGGGTTCTTCATCTTGAGGACCCAGGTTTTTATGCTCTTTTGGAGGGTTCAGAGCCCTTTCCTGACCTGGCACCATCTGCTTCTGCAACCCAAGTCCTGAAAGAGAGAACCAACCTCCAGGCAGTACTTGAGGGCATCAGACCTGCTCTCTCTCACAGGCTGTTCCTTCTGCCTCCATTACTTTTCCAGCTTCTTTGCAGCCTCACAGCTCAGATATCAAACATGCCACCGCCTCCAAAAGGGATATCCCAAGATGCCTTAGCCCTCTTCCCACAAGGGCTTGTGCTGCCATAAATCCACAAAAGATCAAAACTTTGAAAGAGACATTTGAAGAACACATAAAAATATCATGTTAAGGGGCTGGAGAGATGGCCTAGTGGTTAAGAGCGCCGACTGCTCTTGCAGAGGACCCGGGTTTAATCCCCAGCACCCACATGGGGGCTGAGAACCTTTGGCTTCAGTTCCAGGGGAATCCAACGCCCTCTTCTGACCTCTACGGCATTGCATGACACAAGTGCACAAACCTACATGCAGACAGTACATTCATACACATGAAAAATAAATTTTTTTAAAAATCAGGTTAATTCAAAGCCAGCCTGTTCTACTTAGTGAGTTCCAGGATAGCTGGGGGTACAGGGAGACCCTGTCTCAAAAAGACCAAAAAAAAAAAAAGCTGGGGGGGGTGGTGCACACCTCTAATACCAGCACTCTAGGGGCAGAGGCAGGTGGATCTCTGTGAGTTCAAGGCCAGTCTGGTCTACACAGATAGCTAGTTCCAGGACAGCTGGGGCTACAGGGAGACCCTGTCTGGAAAAGACAAAGTCAGGTTAAAGGGGAATTATGTGGGGGCTGGAGAGATGGCTCAGAGGTTAAGAGCCCTTGCTGTTTTTCCAGAGGATCTGAGTTCAGTTCCCAGCACCCATGTCAGATGGCTCACAACTGCCTGTAAATATTTTTTAAAAGAGTATGAATGTGGTTCCTAAGATGATCTGGAGAGATGGTGTTTCCAGAACATGAAATAATAATGCCCCTTTGCTCAGTCTCGAGCTCCTTAATCCTCTGGCCTCAAGTTTTGCAAGATGTTTCCCCAGCTCAAGGATGCTACAAGGAACTGAAAAATAGCCATGAACCAAACACAGCCACTCTCCAGGATCCAGTGGTCTTTGCATATCCTCAGCTCAAGCCACCAGAATAGACCTTCAACTCTTAAATTTCCTTGAGAGAGGACTAGATAGTCCCAGTAGGTGTTCACAATGCCCCAAGCTTAAGGGTTGCAGTGGGTGCCATGATGCCCCCTAGCGTTGGGCAGTGCACAGCCTGCATGGCTGGATGGCTGAGCGCAGTAACTAACCCTGAGTGCCCACTAAGGTGTGCCAGTCTTCTAGAGAACTGGGAACTGGCGTACCCACAGAGCAATAAGCAAAGCCGTCATGTACTCACGGGAAATTTCCAGAGAAGGGTGTGAACTAAGTAGATACAACAAAAAATTTGAGGTCAGGGAATCCATGAACAGTTGGAACCTCCAGAAGAGATATTTCATAAACACAAAAAATTTTGTCAGGGTGGTGCAGGCCTTTATAATATCAGAACTCTGGGGAGGCATTGGGCAGATCTCTGGGAGACTGAGACCAGTCTGATCTACATAGTGAGTTCCAGGATAGCCAGAGCTGTAGAGTGAGACCCTGTCTCAAGAAAACAAACCAGAGCCGGGCGTGGTGGTGCCCACCTTTAATCCTAGCACTTGGGAGGCAGAGGCAGGTGGATCTTTGTGAGTTCAAGGCCAGCCTGGTCTACAGAGTGAGTTCCAGGACAGCTGGAGCTACGGGGAGACCCTGTCTCGAAAAGACAAAAAAAAAAAAAAAACCAACACAAATTTTTTTTTATGTGTATGAGTGTCTTGCCTGGATGTATGTAGGTGCACCACTGTATGTATGACGCACTGCCTGGAGGAGGCAAGAAGAGGGTGTTCAGACCCCTGGAACTGGAGTTATAGATTGTTGTTAGCTTCCATGTAGGTCCTGGGAACTAAACCTAGATCCTCTGAAGATCAACCAGTGCTCTGAACCACTGAACCATCTCTCCAGCCCCATAAATAAATTTTTTAAATGTTTACAATTGTTAATTAAAAAAAAAAAATGAAAGAAGCCAGGCATGGTGGTGCTCGCCTTTAATCCCAGCACTCTGGAGGCAGAGGTAGGTGGATCTCTCTGAGTTCAAGGCCAGCCTGGTCTACAGAGCAAGCTCCAGGACAGCTGGTACTAAAAGGGAGACCCTGTCTTAAGAATACCAAAAAAGGAAAAGAAAAAAAATGAAAGAAAGGAATTTAGAAGCTGAAGATGTAGCTCGATTGGTAGAGTACTTCCACGAAACCCTGGATTTCATTCCCAACACCATATACACTGTGTTGGTGAACATGTGTAATCCCAGCTCGCAGGGGTGGAGGGAGGAGGGTGAGAAGTTCAAGGTTATCCTCTGTTATTCAGTAAGCTTGATCAGCCTGGGCTAATGAGATCTTGTCTTAAAAACAAGCTTTGGATACTTACCTGGCAGGGGAGATACCATGATCAGGAAGGTGGTTTTCCCAGGGTGAGGCTTATCCATTGCACTCCGGGTGTGCTCACCCCTGTAATTTCCCCAAATGCATAATTTGTGGTAGTGGGGGACTGTGTTTGTGCTCTCCCCTGGAAAAAAACAAAACAAAACAACAACAACAACAAAACCAGGCTTTGGAATGGATGCTAGAGAGGTGGCTCAGAGGTTAAGAGCATTGGCTGCTCTTCCAGAGGACCTGGGTTCAGGTCCCAGCACCCACATAACAGATCACAACTCTGTGTAATTCCAGTTCCAGGGGGTCCTACACCCTCTTCTGGCCTCCATGGGCACTGCATATACATGGATCCACTCATATACATGCAGGTAAAACACTCAATACACATAAAAGAAAATTTTAAAATAAAAATTAATCTTAAAAAAGTCGGGCATGGTGGTACAGGCCTTTAATTCCAGTGCTCAGGAGGCAGAAGCAGGGAGATCTCTTGAATTCAAGGCCAGCCTGGTTTACATAGTTCCAGGACAGTTAAGGCTACAGGGAGACTCTGTATCAAAAATATAAAAAATAAATAAAAATTAATCTCAAAGTAAATAAATAATAAAAGTTAATTACAGGGGCTTGAGAGATGGCTCAGTGGTTAAGAGCACCGACTGCTCTTACAGAGGACCTGGGTTCGATTCCCAGCACCCACATGGCAGCTGAGAACCGTCTTTAACTCCAGTTCCAGGGGAATCCGACACCCTCTTCTGACCTCCTCGGCATTGCACGACACAGGTGCATCAACCTACGTGCAGACAGTACATTCATACACATAAAAATAATAATAATAAATATTTTTTTAAAAGTTAATTACAGCCAGGCATGGTGGTGCACTCCTGTAATCCCCAGGCTGGAGAGGCTGATGCAGAAGAATCATAAACTCAAGCCAGCTTGAACTATACAGTGAGATCCTGGGAGGGGTGGGAGGAAAGGAGGGTAAAGGAGCGGTGCTATTGAGCATGGGTTGGGTGTCCCAAGACATGAAATAATAATGAAAATGATAATATCTATCAAAGACTTGCTTCCAAACTCCTTACATATAACTTACAGAATTCAGCACAATGTTTGCCTGGGAGAGCGAAGGCCTAGATTTCATCCATAGCACCACAACAAAACAAAAGCTGCCCACGTTTACCAGCAAGGACGTGAAGAAACAAGACAAATGCCAGCACCTGACTGCAACTCGGTTCCAAGGTCTGTGCTTAGAGCTCCCCAGCTTAAAGCAAGATGACTTACAGCACCTTTGTCCTGGCCCTGTGTCCCACTTACTAGCCATGTGACTTCAAAGAACTAAATTCACCTCTCTGAGCCCCATTGGAAGTAATTATAATATTCTATTTGCGTTTCAAAAAGATGGCATAGAACAAAACCTGGTTTCCATAAAGGGCAGCTCTTTGCCTCATTTCTGCATTTGACAGTGGTCACCAGAGGGCAGTAGTTCCCACTGTAGGAGAGGAACTCTCTTCCCTAGAAGCCAGTCAGAGCTGAGCAGGCAGTCCCTATCAGGTGGCCAGTGTCCTGTTACTTTTTTTTTTTTTTTGTATGTGTATGAATGTACTGTCTGCATGCAGGTCTGTGCACCCGTGTCGTGCAAAGCCTCGGAAGTCAGAAGAGGGTGTCAGATTCCCCTGGAACTGGAGTTAAAGATGGTTCTCAGCCGCCATGTGGGTGCTGGGGATCGAACCCAGGTCCTCTGCAAGAGCAGTTGGTGCTATTTTTTTTTAATTTTTTTTAATTAATTTTATTTATTTATTGTATGTGTATGAATGTACTGTCTGCATGCAAGTCTGTGCACCCGTGTCGTGCAACGCCGCGGAGGTCAGAAGAGGGTCTCGGATTCCCCTGGAACTGGAGTTCTCCTGGAATTGGAGTTTTAGACGGTTCTCGGCCGCCATGTGGGTGCTGGGGATCGAACCCGGGTCCTCTGTAAGAGCGGTCGNTTAATCCTCTGGCCTCAAGTTTTGCAAGATGTTTCCCCAGCTCAAGGATGCTACAAGGAACTGAAAAATAGCCATGAACCAAACACAGCCACTCTCCAGGATCCAGTGGTCTTTGCATATCCTCAGCTCAAGCCACCAGAATAGACCTTCAACTCTTAAATTTCCTTGAGAGAGGACTAGATAGTCCCAGTAGGTGTTCACAATGCCCCAAGCTTAAGGGTTGCAGTGGGTGCCATGATGCCCCCTAGCGTTGGGCAGTGCACAGCCTGCATGGCTGGATGGCTGAGCGCAGTAACTAACCCTGAGTGCCCACTAAGGTGTGCCAGTCTTCTAGAGAACTGGGAACTGGCGTACCCACAGAGCAATAAGCAAAGCCGTCATGTACTCACGGGAAATTTCCAGAGAAGGGTGTGAACTAAGTAGATACAACAAAAAATTTGAGGTCAGGGAATCCATGAACAGTTGGAACCTCCAGAAGAGATATTTCATAAACACAAAAAATTTTGTCAGGGTGGTGCAGGCCTTTATAATATCAGAACTCTGGGGAGGCATTGGGCAGATCTCTGGGAGACTGAGCCCAGTCTGATCTACCTAGTGAGTTCCAGGATAGCCAGAGCTGTAGAGTGAGACCCTTCTCAGGAAAAACAAAACCAGAGCCGGGCGTGGTGGTGCCCACTTTACTCCTAGCAATTGGGAGGCAGAGGCAGTGGATCTTTGTGAGTTCACGGCAAGCCTGGTCTTACAGAGTGGTTCCAGGACAGCTGGAGCTACGGGGAGACACTGTCTCGAAAAAGACAAAAAAAAAAAAAAACAACACAAAATTTTTTTTTATGTGTATGAGTGTCTTGCCTGGCTGTATGTGGTGCACCACTGTATGCTATGACCACTGGCCCTGAGGAGGCAAGAAGGAGGGTTGTTCAGACCCCTGGAACTGGAGTTATAGATTGTTGTTAGCTTCCATGTCGGTGCTGGGAACTAAACCTAGATCCTCTGAAGATCAACCAGTGCTCTGAACCACATGAACCATCTCTCCAGCCCATAAATTATTTTTTAAATGTTTACAATTGTTAATTAAAAAAAAAAAATTGAAGAAGCCAGGCAATGGTGGCGCACGCCTTAATCCAGCACTCGAGGCAGAGGTAGGTGGATCTCTCTGAGTTCAAGGCCAGCCTGGTCTTACAGCGCAAGCTCCAGGACAGCTGGTACTAAAGGGAGACCCTGTCTTAGAATACCAAAAAGGAAAAGAAAAAAATGAAAGAAAGGAATTTAGAAGCTGAAGATGTAGCTCGATTGGTAGAGTACTTCCACGAAACCCTGGATTTCATTCCCAACACCATATACACTGTGTTGGTGAACATGTGTAATCCCAGCTCGCAGGGGTGGAGGGAGGAGGGTGCGAAGTTCATGTTCTCCTCTGTATTCAGTAAGCTTGATCAGCCTGAGGCTAATGAGATCTTGTCTTAAAAACAAAGCTTTTGGATACTTACCTGGCATGGGAGATACCATGATCAAATAGGTGGTTTTCCCAGGGTGAGGCTTATCCATTGCACTCCGGGTGTGCTCACCCCTGTAATTTCCCCAAATGCATAATTTGTGGTAGTGGGGGACTGTGTTTGTGCTCTCCCCTGTGAAAAAAAACCAAACAAAAAAACAAACAACAAACAAACAAACCGGCTTTGGAATGGATGCTAGGAGAGGTGGCCAGCGGTTAAGAGGCATTGGTGCTCTTTCCAGAGACCTGGTTCAGGTTCCCAGCACAACATAACAGTTAACAACTCTGTGTAATTCCCGTTCCAGGGGGTTCTACACCCTCTTCTGGCCTCCATGGGCACATGCATCAGGCAAAACATTCATACAAAAAAAAAAAAAAAAAAAAAAAAAAAAAAAAAAAAAAAATTTTAAATAAAAATTATCTTAAAAAGTCGGGCATGGTGGTAAGGCCTTTATTTCAGTGCTCAGGAGGCAGAAGCAGGGAGATCTCTTAATTCAAGGCAGCCTGGTTTTACATAGCAAGCTCCAGCCAACTGAGATGAAAGGGAGAACCTGTCTCAAAAAAAATCTTTAAAAAAATAAATAAACCTACTCTCAAAGTAAATAAATTAATAAAAGTTTAATTACAGGGGCTTGAGAGCTGGCTCAGTGGTTACGCGCACCGACTGCCTCTTACAGAGGACCTGGGTCGATCCCAGCACCCCACATGGCAGGCGAGAACCGTCTTTAACTTCCCGTTCCAGGGGAATCCGAACCCTCTTCTGACTCCTCGGCATGGCACGACACCGGGGCCAGCAACCCTACGTGCCGGGACAGTACTCCTACACATAAAAATAAGAATACTAAATATTTTTTTAAAGTCAATTACAGCCAGGCATGGTGGTGCACTCCTGTTATCCCCAGTGGAGAGGCTGATGCAGAAGAATCATAAACTCAAGCCAGCTTGAACTATACAGTGAGATCCTGGGAGGGGTGGGAGGAAAGGAGGGTAAAGGAGCGGTGCTATTGAGCATGGGTTGGGTGTCCCAAGACATGAAATAATAATGAAAATGATAATATCTATCAAAGACTTGCTTCCAAACTCCTTACATATAACTTACAGAATTCAGCACAATGTTTGCCTGGGAGAGCGAAGGCCTAGATTTCATCCATAGCACCACAACAAAACAAAAGCTGCCCACGTTTACCAGCAAGGACGTGAAGAAACAAGACAAATGCCAGCACCTGACTGCAACTCGGTTCCAAGGTCTGTGCTTAGAGCTCCCCAGCTTAAAGCAAGATGACTTACAGCACCTTTGTCCTGGCCCTGTGTCCCACTTACTAGCCATGTGACTTCAAAGAACTAAATTCACCTCTCTGAGCCCCATTGGAAGTAATTATAATATTCTATTTGCGTTTCAAAAAGATGGCATAGAACAAAACCTGGTTTCCATAAAGGGCAGCTCTTTGCCTCATTTCTGCATTTGACAGTGGTCACCAGAGGGCAGTAGTTCCCACTGTAGGAGAGGAACTCTCTTCCCTAGAAGCCAGTCAGAGCTGAGCAGGCAGTCCCTATCAGGTGGCCAGTGTCCTGTTACTTTTTTTTTTATTTTGATGTGTATGAATGTACTGTCTGCACTGCAGGTCTGTGCCCCGTGTCGTGCAAAAGCCTCGGAAGTAGAAGAGGGTGTCAGATTCCCCGGAACTGAGTTAAAGATGGTTCTTCAGCCGCTGTGGGTGCTGGGGATCGAACCCAGGTTCCTCTGCAAGAGCAGGTTGGTGCTATTTTTTTTTTAATTTTTTTTAATAATTTTATTTATTTATTTGTATTTGTATCAATGTACTGTCGCCTGCACGTCTGTGCACCCGTGTCTTGCACCGCCGCGGAGGTCAGACAGGAGGGTCTCGGATTCCCGGAACTGGAGTTCTCTGGACTTGGATTTAGACGGTTCTCGGCCGCCATGTGGGTGCTGGGATCGAACCCGGTTCTCTGTAAGAGCGGTCGGCGCTCTTACCCTAGGCCTATCCTTCCAGCCCGCTATTATTTTTTTTTTTTGTGTTTTGTTATGTGTTTGTTCTGTTAACCATGTCTTTGTTTGGGAACAGGTTCTCCCTTTAACTTCCAGCTGGGTCCTAGAGCTCGCTAATATAGACCAGGCTGGCCTTGAATTCACAGAGATCCACCTTGCCTCTGCCTCCTGAGTTCTGAGATTAAAGGTGTGTTCCACCAAGCCCAGCTCTAAGACAGTGTTCTTAGCTGCCAGGTGGGTGCTGCGGAATCAAACCACAGGTCCTCTGCAAGAAAAACAGGTTCTTAGCCCGGCAGGTGGCACAGCCTTTAATCCTAGCACTTGGAGATGGCAGAAGGACAGGCAAGATTCTTTGTGGTTCAAGCCAGCTGTGGTCTACAGAGTGCAGACACCGGACTAAGCCCCCAAAATTCATTTGCTTTACTTCTTGAAAAGACAAAAAAAAAAAAAAAAAAAAAAGAACAGTTTCTTAAACCGCTGAGCCTCTCTCCAGCCCCTCTGTACTCTTTAAAAAAAAAAAAAATAAAAGTATTTATTCCTTTTATTTTGTATGTATGTGTGAAATGCCCAAAGAAGCCAGAAGAGAGCTTTGGATCCCCTGGAACTGGAGTTACAGACAGCTGTTAGCTGCCATGTGAGTGCTAGGAATCAAACCCATGTCCTCTGCAAAATCAGCCAATGCTCCTACCTGCTGAGCCATCTCTCCAGCCCCTTCTATTCTTTTTTTTTTTTTTTAATATTTTTTTTCTTTTTTTTTTTTAAATTAATTTTATTTATTTCCGTATGTGTATGAATATACTGTCTGCATGCAAGTTTGTGCACCCGTGTCGTGCAACGCCGCGGAGGTCAGAAGAGGGTATTGGATTCCCCTGGAACTGGAGTTCTCCTGGAATTGGAGTTTCAGCGGTTCTTGGCCGCCATGTGGGTGCTGGGGATCGAACCCGGGTCCTCTGCAAGAGCGGTCGGCGCTCTTAACCGCTAGGCCATCTCTCCAGCCCCTTTTGTGGTCTTTTCAAGACAGGGTCTCCCTGTAGCCCCATCTGTCCTGGAACTCCCTCTGTAGATGAGGCTGGCCTTGAACACACAAAGATCTGCCTGCCTCTGCCTTCTTTTCTTTCTTTCTTTTCTTTTTTCTAAATGATTTTTCTTACATTTTATTTGCTCGTGTGTTTGCATGCATATGTGTGTTCCTGCACGCGTGCGGATGCTTCCACTCACTAAGCCATCTTGCTGGTCATGTCCCTCTTTTCTTACAATAAGATCTCACTGTGTAGCCCAGATTGGCCTACACTTCTCCATCCTTCTGGCTCAGCGTCTGGAGTGATGGAATCACAGGCACACACCACTACCTGGCCTCTAAGGTTTCTTAAGGAGACGAGTTTCAGAAAGGGGGTGTGTCTTTGACTGGCTCCAGCTACATAATTAAAAATAAAATAAATCTTAAAAAAAATCCATTATGGTTTATGGAAAACAAACAAAGAAGGAAGTTCATGCCAGTGCTCTAGTGGCCCTGATAGAGTGTGACCAGGAGGTGCCCAGTGTATCTGTTGGCTAGACCCTGTCTCTTTTTTTTTTCTTAATTTTATTTATTTCTGTATGTGTATGAATATACTGTCTGCATGCAGGTTTGTGCACCCGTGTCGTGCAATGCCGCGGAGGTCAGAAGAGGGCGTCGGTCTCCCCTGGAACTGGAGTTCTCCTGGAATTGGAGTTTCATACAGTTCTCGGCCGCCATGTGGGTGCTGGGGATCGAACCTGGGTCCTCTGCAAGAGCGGTCAGTGCTCTTAACTGCTAGGCCATCTCTCCAGCCCCTAGACCCTGTCTCTTAACGCAGTAAAAAAAAAAGGGGGGGTCCCACTGGTGAACCCTGTCTCTTAACGCAGTAAAAAAAAAAAGGGGGGGTCCCACTGGTGAATAGATCAGCAGCAGAATGTTTGATTAGCATGTATGAGATTCTGGATCTGATCATTTTTACTGAAAAAAAAATAAATCTGTGGAACAAGTGAATAAAGTTTCCTCCCAGTTCTTTTTGCTTGAAACAATTTTGATCCAGCCATGACTGGCCTTGAATTCCTGACCTTCCCAGGCTCCACCTCCTAAGTGCTGGGATTATAGGCGTGCACCACCACACCTCGCTCTTTCAGCTCTTTTTATGGTCCTAAGTATCTTGAATTTTCTGAATTTCATTTTTATTACCTCTCCCAGGATTGACGGAAGGCTCAAGGGGCAAACTAAATATCTGAATATACATAGCAAAAAAAGTCCTATTGCAGATCTCTGCTAGAAACTTTCCTTTTTGGTCTTCTAGCTGTGCTTTAAATATTTTATTTTAGCCAGGTGGTGGTACATGCTTTAATCCCAGCATTCCGGAGGCAGAGACAGGCGTTTCTCTGTGAGTTCAAAGCCAGCCTGGTCTACATAGCAAGTTCCTGACCAGCTGGGACTAAAGGGAGACCCTGTCTCAAAAAGACTAAAATAAATAAATACTTTATTATTTTTATTTTATGTATGTGATATATGTATATTTGACATGGGTGCATGTATATAAATGTCAAATGCCAGAGAAAATCTGAAGAGAGCATTGAATTCCCCAGGAACTGAGTTACAGACTGTTATTGGCTGTCATGTGGGTGCTGGGAATCAAACCCAGGTCCTTTGCAAGAATAATAAGAGCTCTTAACTGCTGAGACATCTCTCCAGGCCCTTAACTGTGCTTTCAACCCAGAACTTCAGGCACCTCAAGGGCTCTGCTGCAGGCACACATCTGCTAGGCCTTAGCCACCCATAGAAAGAGAAAGCAAATGATTAAAGCAGGTGCACAGCCTGCACAAGGAAGGAGTGGTACTTCTGACAACATCCTGGCTCGGGGAGATGCTCAATAACGTCTGATAAATAAATGACCCTTGTTCAAGAGAGCAAAGTCATGAGTTTCAGAGGCCTTGGGCAAGCAGGCATTTTTTCTTTTGTTGTAGGCTCCTGTACATGTACATGCTCTGCCACTGAGCTACAAACCAGCAAATTCATTCATTCATTCATCAAATGAAAAAAGCTATGGGGGCTGGAGAGATGGCCTAGCGGTTAAGAGCACCGACCGCTCTTACAGAGGACCGGGGGTGCGATCCCCAGCACCCACATGGCAGCTGAGAACCGTCTGAAACTCCGATTCCAGAACTCCAGTTCCAAGGAAATCCGACACCCTCTTCTGACCTCCGCGGCATTGCACAACATGGGTGCACAAACCTGCATGCAGACAGTACATTCGTACACATACAGAAATAAATTAAAAAAAAAAAAAGAAAGAAAAATCTTGAGTTTTACAGCAAATAGCCTGATAAATTCTTTGCATTCCTAGATCAATCCTACTCAGCCGAGATTTCTTTCTCTTATTTTAAAAGTTAGTCCATTTTCGTTTAGGATTTTGCCTCTACCTTTAAACAAATTAATCTGTAATTTTCTTTTTATTTATTTATTTATTTATTTTTTGGTCCTTTCGAGACAGGGTCTCCCTATAGTCCCAGCTGTCCTGGAACTCATTCTGTAGACCAGGCTGGCCTTGAACTCTTGAACAAAGATCCGCCTGCCTCTGCCTCCCAAGTGCTAGGATTAAAGGCGTGCGCCACCACACCCAGCTATTTTTTATGTGTATGAGTGTACTGTCTGCCTGTAGGTTGGTGCACCCGTGTCATGCAATGCCTCGGAGGTCAGAAGAGGGCATCAGATTCCCCTGGAACCAGAGCTAAAGACGGTTCTTAGCTGCCATATGGGTGCTGGGAATCGAACCCGGGTCCTCTGCAAGAGCAGTCGGTGCTCTCAACCGCTGAGCCATCTCTCCAGCCCCTCTAATGATGTTTTGTCTTTGATGGGCTGTATATCTTGCACATCAACTTAAGGTAGACCTTTCAATGTTTTTTTTTTTGTATGTGTATGAATGTACTGTCTGCATGTAGGTTTGTGCACCCATGTTGTGCAATGCCACGGAGGTCAGAAGAGGGTCTTGGATTCCCCTGGAACTGAAGTTCTCCTGGAATTGGAGTTACAGATGGTTCTTAGCCGCCATGTGGGTGCTGGGGATCGAACTCGGGTCCTCTGCAAAAGCAGTCTGTGCTCTTAACCGCTAGGCTATCTCTCCAGCCCCTCAATGGTTTTTAAGATACTCATAGAAAGCCAGGCATAGTAGCACAAACCTGCAATTCCATTTCTTGGTAAATAGAGGAAGGAAGATCAGGAGTTCAGTCATCCTTAGCTACATGGGGAGTTCAAAGCCAGGCTGGGCTACATGGGAACATTTCAAAAACAAACTGCTATCCTAATTTCATTTCTATTACTATGATGAAATACCCTACAAAAGAAACTTAATGATGAAAGGGGTTTGTTTGCTTAAAATTCTAGGTGATAGTCCATCCTTGTGGGGAAGTCAAAGCAGGAACTTCAAACAGCTGGTCACACTGTTCTCACAGTCAAGAGCAGAGAGGTGGACACATGCATGTTTGTCTGCTTGCTTCTGCTCAGCTAGATTTCTCTATTTTACAGTTCAGGATCTCCTGCCTAGGGAATGGCCCCTCCCACACTGGGTGGGGTCTTCACACACCGATTAACTTAATGAAGACAGCCCCATCCCCCACAAATCTGCCCACATATTAACCCAAGGTAGACAATTCCTTCTGGGACCTCCCATCTCAGGTGATTCTAGCGTCGTGCAATGGCCACAGAGATCAGAAGAGGGCATTGGATCCCCTGGAACTGAAGTTATGGACACTGCCATACGGGTGCTGAGAAATGAACCCAGGTCTTCTGCAAGAGCAGCCAGTGTTCCCAACAACAGAGCCATCTCTCCAGCCCCTATTTTTTATTTTTTGGAGACAAGGTCTCACTATGTAGACCAGGCTGGCCTGAAACTCACTATGTAGGACAGGGTGCCCTGGAACTCACCATGTAGACCAGGGTGGCTTCGAACTCATAGAGATCTGGCTGCATCTGCCTCCTGAGTTATGAGACTAAAGGTGTGGTGAGGTGTGGTGGCACACGCCTTTAATCCTAGCACTTGGGAGGCAGAGGCAGGCGGATCTTTGTGAGTTCAAGGCCAGCCTGGTCTACAGAGTGAGTTCCAGGACAGCTGGGGCTACAGGGAGACCCTGTCTCGAAAAGACCAAAAAAAAAAATTTTTTTTTGTTTATTTTTATTCTATGAGTGTTTGAGTGTGTGTATGTAAGTGTGCCATGTGTGTGTCTGGTGTTCTCAGAGGCCAGTAGAAGCCACTGGTTCTCTTGGAACTGGAGTTAAGGATGGGTGTTAGCTGCCATATGTGTGCTGAGAACTGAACCTAAGTTCTCTGGAAGAGCAATAAGTGCTCTTAACTGCTGCATCATCTCTCCAGCTCTGAGTTCTTTTTTTTTTTTTTTAGGTGTTTTTGAGACAGGGTCTCCCTGTAGCCCCAGCTGTCCTGGAACTCACTCTGTAGACCAGGCTGGCCTTGAACTCACAAACATCCACCTGCCTCTACCTCCCAAGTGCTAGGATTAAAGGCGTGCGCCACCATGCCCAGTGCTGAGTTGTCTTTTTATTAAGTTATATGAACTAATTTTATGTTCTGGATACAAGTCCCTAGTTAGGTATATGATTTGTGGATATTTTCTCCCATAAGATGCCATTTTACTTTATTGATGATGTCCTGGTTTGTTTTATTATGGTTTTGGTTCTTGTTTATTTTTTTTGTTTTGTCTTTTTGAGACAGGGTCTCCATTTAGTTTCAGCTGGCCTGCAGCTCACTATGTAGACCAGGCTGGCCTTGAACTCAGAGAGATCCACCTGCCTCTGCCTCCCAAGTTGTTTCTGGGATTAAAGGCAGGCACCACCAAACCCTGCAAGCCTCAAACTTTTGATCCTCTTGCTTCCACCCCCCAAATACTGGGATTACAGGTGTGCATCATTAAACCTGGCTCTGATGTCCTTTGCAATGAAATGTTTGTTTGTTTTTATTTTTTTTATTTTTTTATTTATTTTTTTAAAGTGTATGAATGTTATTGTCGCATGCAGGTCTGTGCACCCGTGTCGTGCAATGCCGCGGAGGTCAGAAGAGGGTCTCGGATTCCCCTGGAACTGGAGTTCTCCTGGAATTGGAGTTACAGACGGTTCTTAAGCCGCCATGTGGGTGCTGGGGATCACCGGGTCCTCTGCAAGGCGTCGGTGCTCTTAACCGCTAGGTATCTCTCCAGCCCCCTATTTTTTTTTTTTAAATATGGAATGCTTCACGAATTTGTGTCTCCTTGCGCAGGGCCATGCTAATCTTCTTGTATCTTCCAATTTTAGTATAGGTGCCGAAGTGAGCTGACAATGTTTGTTTTGTTGGTTGGTTGTCTTTGTATTGCGATCGCGTTGTGAAGCATTGCTGTGTGTGTGTGTGTGTTGTTGTGTGTGTGCATGTGTGTGTGTATTGATCGGATGCTTATGTATGTGTGTGTTTGGTGTGTGTGTGTATGGATAGGTTTAGTGCAACTTGCACACACCTGGGTTGAGGGGCCTCTAATTGGGGGAAATAAAAAAAAAAAATAAAAAAAAAGCACATGACCATTAGACGCTTGTGGACATGTTCTTGATCATGATGTGTGAGGGCCCAGCCCATTGTGGGCAGTGCCACTCCTGGGCAGGTGCTTCTGTACCGTATAAGATAAGAAAGCATGGGGCTGGAGAGATGGCCTAGCGGTTAATAGCACCAACTGCTCTTGCAGAGGACCTGGGTTCGTCCCCAAGCACCCACCCCATGGCGGCTCAGAACCGTCTGTAACTCCAATTCCAGGAGAAACTCCAGTTCCAGGGAATATGCGACCCTCTTCTGACCTCCTTGGCATTGCACGACACGGGTGCACAAACCTTACATGTAGACAATACATTCATTACATTATACAAAAAAACAAAAAAAAAAAAAAAAAGATAAGAAAGCATGGGCCGGAGAGATGGCCTAGCGGTTAAGAGCGCCAACCGCTCTTACAGAGGACCCGGGTTCGATCCCCAGCACCCACATGGCGGCCAAAAACAGTCTGAAACTTCAATTCCAGGAGAACTCCAGTTCCAGGGGAATCCGACACCCTCTTCTGACCTCCCCAGCGCACGCCTTTAATCCTAGCACTTGGGAGGCAGAGGCAGACGGATCTTTGTGAGTTCAAGGCCAGCCTGGTCTACAGAGTGAGTTCCAGGACAGCCAGGGCTACAGGGAGACCCTGTCTCAAAAAAGATGGAAAAAAAAAAAAAAAAGGTGTGTACCATCATGCCCCGCTCAGAAGCAGGATTTTGTAATGAGTCTCCTATATGGTTCTGGTGTTGAAATGTGAAAGGGTCACAGAGAGAATCTGAGGCTTGGCACTGTGAGAGGCCAGGAAAGGCCATTGGTGAAAGTGCACCCTTGGTTGCAATGAAGGAACCCCCCCAACCACGATTGCAGGGGACATGAAGAGAAGCTGAGGCTTTGCACCAGGAGAGGTCAGAAGTGCCCACTGGTAAAAGTGCAGCCTCAGTTTCAGTGGAGATTCCAGCTTTTTGGAGATGCCAGGACCATGGGACGACCACCAAGGACAGGAGCAGGTGTGGCATGGAGCTGGCCTAGGCCCGTGAGACAAACTGTGTGTTTTGTAGATGGCAGAAAAGTGGAGATGCCGAAACCCTTTGGAGCCCAGAAGATCCTGAGTGAATCCCAGATGCCCAGCCTTGAGCTACTTTGCTGGACTTAGGTTTTGCTTAGGTGTGCCTGATTCTTCCCTTTGAAATAGGACAGTACTTGTTCTTGATTTTACAGGAGCCCACAACTAAGAGACTTTTTTTTTTTTTGGTCTTTTTGAGACAGGGTCTCCCTGTAGCCTCAGCTGTCCTGGAACTCACTCTGTAGACCAGGCTGTTCTTGGACTCCCAAAGATCTGCCTGCCTCTGCCTCCCAAGTGCTAGGATTAAAGGCGTATGCCACCACGCCCGGCTGAGACTGTGAACTTTTAAGTTTGGATTTTTTAAAGGACTGTGGTGCTTTGTATAGTCCTATGTTGTGATATTAATGTTAACATCATATCTTGGGGACAAGAAATGGAAAGGTGGGCCAGGCGTAGTGGCACATGTCTTTAATCCCAGCACTAGGGAGGCAGATGCAGGAGGATCTCTGTGAGTTCAATGCCAGCCTAGTCTACGTAGTGAGTTCAAGGACAGCTGGGACTAGAGAGACCCTGTCTCAAAAAGAAAAAAAAAGCCGGGCGTGGTGGCGCACACCTTTAATCCTAGCACTTGGGAGGCAGAGGTAGGTGGATCTTTGTGAGTTCAAGGCCAGCCTGGTCTACAGAGTGAGTTCCAGAAGAGCTGAGACCCTGTCTCGAAAAGACCAAAAAAAAAAAGAAAGCTGGGCGTGGTGGTGGCACAAGCCTTTAATCCCAGCACTCCTGAGGCAGAGCCAGGCGGATATCTGTGAGTTCTTCAAGGCCAGCCTGGTCTACCTACAGGGAGACCCTGTCTGGAAAAATACCAAAAAAAAAAAAAAAAAATGGAAAGGTGGTGGTTTAAAAATGATGTGTTAAACCGAGCATGGTGGCACATACCTTTAATCCTAGCATTTGGGAGGCAGAGGCAGGCGGATCTCTGTGAGTTCAAGGTCAGTCTGGTCTACAGAGTGAGTTCCAGAACAAGCTGGGGCTACAAGGAGACCCTGTCTCGAAAAGACCAAAAAAAATGATGTGTCTTGTGTGTCAAGTTGACAAAGGGTCAATTGGACTGGATAGCTTTAGTGTCAAATTGACACACCTGAGTTGAGGGAGCCTCAAATGGGGAATTGTCTCCATTGGACTGGCTTGTGGCCATGACTGTGGAGTATTTTATTGATTGTTCAATGATGTATGGCGGTGCCATCCCTGGGCAGGTTGTTATGTACAGTATAAGAAAGCAGGCTGAGGGGCTAGAGAGATAGCCTAGCGGTTAAGAGCACTGACTGCTCTTGCAGAGGACCCGGGTTCGATCCCCAGCACCCACATGGTGGCTAAGAACCGTCTGTAACTCCAATTCCAGGAGAACTCCAGTTCCAGGGGAATCCGAGACCCTCTTCTGACCTCTGCGGCATTGCATGACACGGGTGCACAAACCTACATGCAGACAGTACATTCATACACATACAAAAATAAATAAATTAAAAAAAATTAAATTAAAAAAAAAAAAAAAGCAGGCTGAGCATGGACCCGAGGAGCAAGCCAGTAAGCAGTGTTCCTCCATGGCCTGTGCTTCAGCTCCTGTCTCCAGGTTCCTGCCTTGGGCTCCCTCAGTGATGTGCCCTGGGAGATGTGAACTGAATAAACCCTTCTCTCCCTAAGTTGGTTTCGGTCAGTGTTTTGTTGCAGCAATGGAAAAGCAAACTAAAACAGAAATAGATACCAGAGAGTGGGCTATTGCTGTGACAGGCCTGACCTTGGTGTTTTGTGTATTGTTGAAGCATTTGGAACTTTGGGTTAGAAAAGTCATTGAGTGCCTAGTTTGTTGCTGTGGAGCTTAGAACAATTATGCTGAAAGTTGTGGACAATGGAAGCTTGGCTTGTGAAGTTTTTTGTGGTTTTTTTAAATTTTTTTTAAATTTTATTTATTTTTGTATGTGTATGAATGTACTGACTGCATGTAGGTTTGTGCACCCATGTCGTGCAATGCCACAGAGGTCAGAAGAGGGTCTCGGACTCCCCTGGAACTGGAGTTCTCCTGGAATTGGAGTTACAGACGGTTCTCAGCCGCCATGTGGGTGCTGGGGATCGAACCCGGGTCCTCTGCAAGAGCAGTCGGTGCTCTTAACCGCTAGGCCATCTCTCCAGCCCACTTGTGAAGTTTCAAAGGGAAGCAGAGACCATCAAGGCTGTTTGTATACATATATATATATATGTATATATATATTCTTTTTTTGTATTTTGTTTTTTTTAATTTTATTTATTTTTAAATTCAATCTTTTTTTAATTATTTTTTACTTAATTTTATTTATTTCTGTATGTGTATGAATGTACTGTCTGCATGCAGGTTTGTGCACCCGTGTCGTGCAATGCCGCAGAGGTCAGAAGAGGGTTTCGGATTCCCCTGGAACTGGAGTTCTCCTGGAATTGGAGTTTCAGACGGTTCTCGGCCACCATGTGGGCACTGGGGATCGAACCCGGGTCCTCTGTAAGAGCGGTCGGCACTCTTAACCGCTAGGCCATCTCTCCAGCCCATTTATTTATTTTATGTGTATGAATGCACTGTCTGCTTGTAGGTTTGTGCACCGAGGTCAGAAGAGGGTCTTGGATTGTCCTGGAACTGGAGTTCTCCTGGAATTGGAGTTATGGACGGTTCTCAGCCACCATGTGGGTGCTGGGGATCGAAACGGGGTCCTCTGCAAGAGTAGTCAGTGCTCTCAACCACTAGGCCATCTCTCCAGCCCTTTTTTTGTATTTTGAGACAGCGTCTCCCTTTACTCCCAGCTGGCCTGGAGCTTGCTCTGTAAACCAGGCTGGCCTTGAACTCACAGAGATCTGCCTGCCTCTGCCACCCGAGTGCTGGGACTAAAGGCATGTGCCACCACACCCGGCCTTGTTTGTATATATATATATTTATTTTATTTATTTATTTATTTATTTATTTATTTATTTAATTTATTTATTGTCTCTTCAAGACAGGGTCTTCCTGTAGTCCCAGCTGTCCTGGAATTCACTCTGTAGACCAGGCTGGCCTTGAACTCACAAAGATCCACCTGCCTCTGCCTCCCAAGTGCTGGGATTAAAGACGTGCACCACCACGCCTGGCTCAGTTAAGAGACTTAAAAGAGACTGTGAACTTTTTTTTTTTTTTGAGACAGGGTCTCAACTTTTGGCAACTGATGGCTACAGAGAGGGGGAGAGACAGTGTCTTACAGGGATGGTACTCCTGGCAGGCCCAGTGGATGGACCTACACTGATTCAGACACATAGCAGACTCTATAGGCTGTGGTGTGTGTGTGTGTGTGTGTGTGTGTGTATCAGTAAATTGGGTAGGGGGTACTGGAGGAAGGTGCAGATAGGGGAGGGGATCTAAATACCATCAAACTATGTTGTCTAAAAACCGCAAAAATTTGGGGCTGGAGAGATGGCTCAGTGGTTAAGAGCACTGGCTGCTCTTGCAGAAGACCCAAGTTTGAATTACCAGCACCCACACAGCAGCTAACAACCATCTGTAACTGCAGTTTCAGGGTATTCGACACCCTCTTTTGCCCTCGACGGGCACTACACAACATGGGGTACACTTATACACATGCAGGCATTGCACACTTTTCCTCCTTCTTGCTTGTTGAGACAGGGTCTCATGCGCTTACACTGCCCTTGAACTCACTATAGAGACACGATAGCTCTGAATTCCTCGCTCTCAGCCCTTACTTCCCAAGTGCTGGGATTGCAGGCTGGGAGACCAGTTGGCTTCTGGTTCTGTACTTGCCTGTCTTATCCCAGCACCATTTAATGAAGAGAACGCTCTCTCCCCACTGTGCTGTCATGACATGCTCACCTGGTTATGTCATAGCTTGCTTCTGACCCTCAAGCCTACTCCGCTGACCCTATGCATGTCTTGATGACAGTAGTTTTGAAAGTACAAAATCATGTAACTTGGTTTTGTTTTTCCTCCTTGTAAGATTGCTCCAACTATTCCAGATCCCCTTGAATTTCCATTAGTTTTCATGTCAATTTGTAGAGTTTTGCAAAAAAGACAGTTGGGAATTTTAAGGGGACTGTATTGACTATATATCAATATAAGGAATATTGCCATGTTAATATATTAAATCTTTAAAAAATTTTAATTAATGAGTTCATGTAAGTGTGTGTGCATGGGGCACACATGTGGCTGTGCACATGCGTGGAGGCCAGAAGGTATCAGGTGATCTCTATCACTCTCTATTCCTTTGAGGCAGGGGCTCTCCCTGAACCTAGCTGGTGATTCCTTGGCTAGGCTGGAAGCCAGCAAGCTCCAGCCTTCCTCCTATCTCCACTCCGTCAGAAGCTGAGGTTAGAGTTATGCACCTGATACCTACCAGGCCACACAGGTGTCAGGGTCATCAGGGCAGTGCAGTGCTCTTCACTACTGAGCCATTTCTCCAGGGCAATGTTAAGTTTTTGAATCCAGAGACATGAGACATATTTTTCATTTATTTCAGTGTCCTTTTTTTTTTTCTTCTATATGTACGAATGTACTGTCTGTGTGTAGGTTTGTGCACTCATGTCGCGCAATGCCGCAGAGGTCAGAAGAGGGTGTCAGATTTTCCTGGAACTGGAGTTCTCCTGGAATTGGAGTTACAGACGGTTCTCAGCTGCCATGTCGGTGCTGGGGGTGGAACCCGGGTCCTCTGCAAGAGCAGTCAGCGCTCTTAACTGCTAGGCCATCCCTCCAGCCCTATTTCAGTGTCCTTTAATTCCTTACATTACTTCATAGTTTTCAGAATATAAGATTTACACCTCTATGCTGGGCATGATGGCACACACCTTTTATCCCAGCACTTGGGAGGCAGAAACAGGTGGATCTCTGTGAGTTCAAGGCCAGCCTGGTCTACATACCAAGGTCCAGGCCAGCTGGGGCCACAGGGTGACTGTCTCAAAAAGACCAAGAAAAAAAAGATTCACATTTATTTTGCTAAATTTAGTCGTATTTTTTTGCTGGGTGTGGTGGCGCATGCCTTTAATCCTAGAACTCAGGAGGCAGAGGCAGGCAGATCTTTGTGAGTTCAAGGCCAGCCTGGTCTACAGAGTGAGTTCCAGGACAGCTGGGGCTACAGGGAGACCCTGTCTCAAAAGAAAAGACCCCCCCAAAATTTAGTCATATTTTTAATGTAAATATTTATTTTATTTTTTAAAATTATTTTATTTTTTATTTATTTTTTTTTATTAATTTTTATTTATTTCTGTACGTGTATGAATGTACTGTCTGCATGCAAGTCTGTGCACCCGTGTCGTGCAACGCCGCAGAGTTCAGAAGAGGGTCTCGGATTCCCCTGGAACTGGAGTTCTCCTGGATTTGGAGTTCAGCCGGTTTCTAGGCTGCCATGTGGGTGCTGGGGTCGAAACCCGGGTCCTCTGCAGAGCGTGTCGGCGCTCTTAACGAAGATCTCTCCAGCCCCTAAAAATTTTTATTTTATGTGTATAATGTCTATTAACCACTGTTGTATGTGTACCCTATGTTCATCGGCATGGCCTCTGGAAGTCAGAAAAGGTGTCGGTCCCCTGGAATTGGAGTTACAGTTGTTAGCCACCATGTGGGTGCTGGGAACCAAACCTGGGTCTCTGGAGAGCTAAGGAGCTCTTAGATCACGACAAGCAGCCCCGTCGACTAATAGTGTTACACTGTTTGATGTCACCACCTGTGCAGAGGATTAAGTTGATCTGCTTTCTGTATGTGTGTGTGTGATGAGTGTATGTAACTGACTGCCCTGGAGCTTAGCTATATAAACCAGGCTGGCTTTGAACTTAGGAGATCCAACTGCCTCTGTCTCCTTAGTGCTGGAATTAAAAGCATGTCTCGGAGCTGGAGAGATGGCCTAGGGTTAAGAGCTCCAACTGCTCTTGCAGAGGACCCAAGTTCGATTCCCAGCACCCACATGGTGGCTGAAAACTGTCTTTAACTGCAGTTCCAGGGGAATCCAATGCCTCTTCTGACCTCCGAGCATTGCACGACAGAAGTGCACAAACCTACATGCAGACAGTACATCCAACATAAAAAAAAAAAAGTTGCCTTACCACACCAGCCCCAATTATTGTTTTTTTTTTTTTGTCTTTTAGAGACAGGTCTCCTCTGTAGCCCAGCTGTCTTGGACTCACTATGTAGACCAGCTGGCCTTGAACTCACAGAGATCCACCTGCCTCTGCCTCCCAAGAGCTAGATTAAAGGTGTGCGCCATGATGCCCGGCCGACAATATTGTTTTCTTAACTGCACATTGTGATCATTTATCACTAATGTATAGAAATATAACTGATTATTACATGAATGTAAGTCCTCTCACGTCATATGATCCCTGTGGACATCACAAGAGGGTGTTGGATTTCCTGAAACTGGAGTTACTGATGGTTGTGACCTGCTGGGAATCAAACCTGGGTCCACTGCAAGAGCAGCCAGTGCTCTTAACCACTGAGGCCAACTCTTCAACCACCACTAATCCTATTATTTTAAAAATTCATTAGGAAGCTGGGCGTGGTGGCGCACGCCTTTAATCCTAGCACTTGGGAGGCAGAGGCAGGTGGATCTTTGTGAGTTCAAGGCCAGCCTGGTCTACAGAGTGAGTTTCAGGACACCTGGGACTACAGGGAGATCCTGTCTCGAAAAAGACCAAAAAAAAAAAAAAATTCATTAGGAGCCAGGCGTGGTGGCACACCCCTTTATTCCTAGCACTCGGGAGACAGAGGCAGGCGGATCTTTGTGAGTTCAAGGCCAGCCTGGTCTACAGAGCGAGTTCCAGGCCAGCTGGGGCTACAGGGAGACCGTCTCAAAAAGACCAAAAAAAAAAAAAAATTATTAGGAATTTTCTACATATGAGATCATGATCATGCTATCTGCAAATATAGCTGTTTCTTCCTATTGCTCTGGATACCTGCTTCTTTCAAGACATTGTTTTGGTTAGAACATCTAGTGCAATGTTGAATGGAAAGGGAGTGAATATCCTTGTCTTGTTTCCAGTCTTAGTTCAGAGAAGCATTCAGTGTTGAACTATTAAGTGTGGCACTCATTGTGGTTTTTGTTGGTTTGATTTGAGTTTGGGAGATGGATCTCCTGTAGCGCAGTCTGACCTCAAACTCCTGAATCTCCTACGTCCACTGCCCAGCTGTGTATTACCATACCCAGCTCAGTTATCTTTTCTTTTCTTTTTTTTCAAAGATGTTCTTTATCAGGATTGAGAACATTTCTTTCTATTCCTAGTTCACTGAGGTAAGATTTTTGTTTTGTTTTTGCTTGTGTGCCCAATAGCTTTAGTTGTCAACTTGACACACTTGAGTTGAAGGGGCCCCAGTTGGGGAATCACCTCTATTGGACTGGCCCATGGCCATGTCTGTAGGGCATTTTTTTCTGATTGTCGAGTAATGTGGGAGGGCCCAGCCCACTGTGGATGATTCCACCCCTGGGCAGGTTGTCCTGTATTATGTAAGAAAGCAGGCTGAGGGGCTGGAGAGATGGCCTAGCGGTTAACAGCGCCGACCGCTCTTACTGAGGACCCAGGTTCGATCCCCAGCACCCACATGGTGGCCGAGAACCATCTGTAACTCCAATTCCAGAACTCCAGTTCCAGGGGAATCCGAGATCCTCTTCTGACCTCCGAGGCATTGCACGACACGGGTGCACAGACCTGCATGCAGACAGTACATTCATTCGCATACAGAAATAAATAAAATTAAAAAAAAAAAAAAAAAGAAAGCAGGCTGAGCACAGGCTAGGGGAGCAAGCTAGTAATCAGCATTCCTCCATGGCCTGTGCTCCAGGCTCCTGGCCTGAATATCTGCCTTGGCTTAGCTTGATGATGGACTGTGTCGTAAGTCAAATAAACCCTTTCTTCCTCAAGTTGGTTTTGGTCAGTGTTGTTGTTGTTTTTTTTTTGTTTGTTTTGTTTTATTTATTTATTTATTTATTTATTTATTTATTTATTTATTTATTTATGTGTATGAGTGTACTGTCTGCATGTAGATTTGTGCAACCGTGTCGTGCAATGCCGCGGAGGTCAGAAGAGGGCGTTGGATTCCCCTGGAACTGGAGTTCTCCTGGAATTGGAGTTCAGACGGTTCTCAGCTGCCATGTGGGTGCTGGGGATTGAACCCGGGTCCTCTGCAAGAGAAGTCGGCGCTCTTAACCACTAGGCCATCTCTCCAGCCCTATTTATTTCTTTTATGTGTATGAATGTACTGTCTGCATGCAGGTCTGTGCACCCATGTCGTGCAATGCCATGGAGGTCAGAAGAGGATGTCGGATTCCCCTGGACCCGGAGTCAAAGACGGTTCTCAGCACCCTCAGGATGAACGACACCTACAACCTCTCATGTCTTCCAGGAGGCTGGTGGACTTGTGGCCACTGTGGTTCTTGAAGAGCCTCATGGAGAACAGGGTACCCAGATGAGATGAAACCTCTGGATACAATGACAGAAGCCAAGAAACTGCTTTTAATCAAGGGCTTCAGGTGCACCAATCCACAGGACACCCCAGTGCTACAATGTTAACCTGTGCAGAAGGGAGGCTGAGAACACACAGGGAGGGGAAATCAAGTCAAACCACCCTAAAAGGGAATAAGAGCTCCCTCTCCTGTGACCATGCTAGCTGAAGGAAACTCATCCTGACACCTTCAGTGGTATAAGACTAACTCTACTTACAAGTTAATCCTGGGGTACACATGTGACTTGGAGGCTGCTGGTGGGGCTGGGAAACTTCCCAGCAGAAATTATTCCCCTCAGAAAAAAATCTAATCGGGTAGTATTAAATTTTCCATGGCAACTAAAAGAAATGCCACTCGAAAATGATGTTGGAAATGGGGAGCATCCCATCCTTTTTAAAGCACTCTAAGGAACTTGGAAGGTCTCAAGTGTCACTGGCAAGAAAGAGGCTCAGGCTTGTTTCCTACATGAGCCTGCGGCCCCTTGACCAGGCTGGGTTTGAAAGGGGACAGGCCAGGAAAGCTAGAGGCAGCTACTAGGAAGGCCTGCGCCCAGCCCTGTGTTGAACTTTGGGGGTACGAGCCAGACTTTACATTACTAAGCTCGCTCCACACAAGCTCTACAAGGCTCTTCCCTCTAACTCTAGAAGAGATCTCCAGGGGGAGCCCGAGGCCTGGCGGTCAAGCACCTGTCCTTGGAGTGGGCTTATGGCTAAATGGCAGCTCAGGAGAGACCTGGGAACAGCAAGGCTGCCTCCAGCCACATGTGCATCAAACCAGGCAACACCCTCATCACCAAGGTCTGGAGCATGCTGGACTTCCAGAGGGCGAAAAGACCCTGTGTTTAGGGAAGATCAAAGACATCCCACGGCCTGGGCCACAGGTAGCTATGAATGTGGCTGACAAAAAATCGTAAACTTACTTAAAAAAACATGAGATTTGTTTCTGGTAGCTCAATTCACACATTTTTTGAGCATGAGCTTTGTAGAAGACAATGTCACACTGTGTAAAAGTATACAAAATTCAAGTGGTTCCAGCTGGGGATCTCTGACCCCTCCTGGGAGGGAGTTAACTTGGAGGCTCAGGAAGTTGAGCCCATGATAAGACAAACTGTCCCCCAGGTAGGCATCAGCTCACATCAGCCCCATACCTAAAATTCAAATGCCAGTTAATTAACTCAGGAACTACCTGGCATAGTCAACTTAATCTTTTACATCAAATTAATGCTACAAACTTCAAAAATAAAATTAAAAAGTGCTGCCCTGCTGAGCCCCCGAGGAACCCTAGCTCCCTGAGGGTGGGTAGAAGGCCTTTCAGACCCCCAGCCCTGGGTGGCCCCTCTCTAGAAGGCATGGCCTTGGTTCAGCCCAGAGCATTCCGCAACCCAGGAAGGACAGGGGACAAAAGCAGACTAATGCCCCCACCTGGAGTACAGGGAGCCTGGATGGTCAGCTTCTGGGGGGGGGGGGAGCCTGAGGTCCTTCCCTGATCCCCATACCAGGAGTATAAGACACCAACCCATCTCCTCACTAGCTGCTAAGGCCTGCTCTGCAGTGCAGACCATCCCCTTCGACGCCTCAGCATTCTAGTGCAGAAAGGGCCAAACCTGGCACCCAGCTCCCTGTCACTTCTGACCTTAGAGGCTGGTGTGAGGGCTTGGGGAGGTGGGTCCTAACGGAAGCTTCCCCTCCAATCCTCCCGGGGAAGCAAGAATAGCTCCCGGTGCAGGGTATTTTTGTTGCACCGGGTTCCAGCACCACCTCTACCTCTACCTCTACCTCCCAGGTCTCTGACCAGGAAAAGGAAGAGGCTCTGAGGAAAGGCACTCTGGGCTGCCAGGAATCTGCCCCGTTTCCCCAGCCTTACTCAGCTGATTCCTAGGTGACTGCTTTTATATTCTAAGGCAACACAGAGGTAAAGAATCCCATAGGAAGGGGGCTCCCTTGGCTACCTGATTCCGTAGGAACCTCAATGCCAACCGCCCCCCCCAATAGGTACTGGAACCATCTCCAGAATGGAGGAGACTGAAATCCCAGGCTGATGCCTCGGCTGGGGATGTCAAGCAGGCAGAGAGGTGAGGGGCTGGCACTTACTAGAATCATGAGGCTTAAGTGCAATTAACATTTGAGCAAACTGCAACAGTCTCCTCAAGTCTCAGGCCCACTACTGTGGGGGAACTGGGGGAGTTGGCCTGGGCTCCAGGAAGCCCATGTCCCCCCTTAGACCCCGGGCACGGGTGGGCCTGTCTGAGGAGAAACTAGAACAAATCTCCCTGTTAAAATTCAGGGAGGACAAACAAAACTCAACCTGAAATAAATACAAAGGCAATAAGTGCTTCGTGAAAATCAAGGGTCCCGACTGCCCCTCAGAAGGAGGCAGCAGAGCCCTTCCCTGAAAGTGGTCACCCGCACCTGTTGTCCTTCATGGAGGGGTTAGAGGTCAGAAAAAGAAGGTTAAAACCCAGCCCCCTATAAGCTTCTCACCCACACCCTCCACATCTCCCGAGCTGACCTCTAGCAACAAGAAGGTTGAATAACAGTGTCCTTTTAACACCCAGAGAGGGTGGTACCTTGTGTCTAATGTCCACCATCTGGGCAGAGAGCTTGTTAATCTGTCTGTGAGGAGGTAGAACAGTCCCAGCACAGTTGCTGGGCAGGCAGGGCCAATTCAATTAATCAGCAGATCCCCAAGGTCATAGGAGTCGAAGAGGTCACTGATGCCCTCACCCTCATCCATGCCCCACAGGTAATCGTCCTGGTCCAGGGGTGGAGAGAAGCTGATCAGAGGGGAGCTGCAGGCCACATTTGGGGACAGGAACTGGTCCTCTGTCTGCTGCAGAAGTGGATGTGACAGCTCCAGCATGTCAGTGGCTTCCAAGGGGACAAGGGATGGTGCTGGTGGTGGTGGGGTCATCTGGGACATCAGCACTGGTGATGGAGATAAAGGCCCAGAGTCATGTCCGTCCCTGAGCACACAAGGCAGCCTTCCCGCTCTAGACGACTGCATGTTCCTCGCTCCTCCACTCCATGCCACGGGCACCTTCCCTCTCCTGGCACCAACCCAGACACCTCCTCATTCTCCCACTCTCTCCTCCTCTCCACTGGGCGCAAAGTCCTGCTTTCAAAACCCACCTCGGGCTTCCACACCCAGCCTGTACTACCCCTTGCCATGCCCTGCCCCTGAAGCCACTTCCTCTTTTCCTGCATCCCCAGCTTCCCTCACACGCTTATCTCATCCCATCAGCACACAGGGCCTTGATAACGCCTGCCTTTCAGAAGTGTGCTCCCTCAAGGGATAGTCTTTCTTTCTTTCTTTTTCTTTTTTCTGAGGCAGGGTCTCCCTGTAGCCCCAGCTGACCTGGAACTCACTATATAGACCAGGCTGGCCTTGAACTCACAGAGATCCACCTGCCTCTGCCTCCTGAGTGCCTGGCTAAAGGACAGGTTTTTTTTTTGACAAATCATACTAGAAACGTGTCCAAAAATTAGCTCAAAATGGGTCGAACACCTAAAGGTAAGACCTCCATCTATTATGTTCTTCTTTGTAAAAACAATTTTTTATCTATTATTTTTATTTTATGTGTATGAGTGTATTGCCTGAATGTAGGTAGGTGCACCTATGTCATGCAATGCCCATGGAGGTCAGAAAAGGCTGTTGGATCTCCTGGAACTGGAGTTACAGACAGTTGTTAAACGCCATGTGGGTGCTGGGAATTGAACCCGGGTCCTCTGCAAGAGCAGCCAGTGCCCTTAATCAGTGAGCCATCTCTCCAGCAAAAACTTCATGCCAGGTGTGGTGGCTTACACCTATAATCCTAGCCTTTGGGAGGCAGAGGCAGGAGGATAATGAGTTTGAGGCTAGTGTGGGTGATAGAGCAGGCTCCCACAGCAAAACAAACAAACAAACAAACAAACAAACAAACAGGGGCTGGGAAGATGGCTCAATGGGTAAGAGCACTTGTTCTGCAAGTATGAAGACCTGAGTTCAAATCCCCCAGCCCCCACCTCAAAAGCCAGGCACTGCTGAGCATGCCTAGAACTGTAGTATTGGGGTGGGGGGAACAGGTAGGTGCTGAGAACTTACTGGCCAGTCAGCCTAGACAAAAAGTGGAAAGCTTCTGATTCAGTAAGAGACGACCCTGTCTTAAGGCAACACTGTGGACAGCGATAGACACACACACACACACACACACACACACCCACCACCACCACCACCATCACCACACACACACACACACACACACACACACACACACACACACACACACACCATCACCCAAGTTTGGGCTGGGACATAACTCAGGGATAGAGTACTTGCCTAGTCCACACAGGCCCTGAGTTCCTTCCATCCCCAGCATGTCACTGTCTTAGCACATTGTTGAAATCACAAGAGACCTTTCATGGGAAGGAGGATGTGTCTCAAACCCCAGGCCTGCCTGTCAGACTCAGCAGCTAAGCCTTCTTAGGAGTGAAACAAGGATCACCTCAGAGTTGCTGGAAGCAAGAACTGAGGGAAGGCGTCTGGAAGCCCTGGGGGACGAGACCTGCTCTCCTTCCTGGTCGCCACTAGAGCAGAGCTGCCCTTTGTTTTTATTTTCTCTTATATTTATTTATTTATTTATTTATTTATTTATTTATTTATTTATTTGTTTGTCTTTTTGAGACAGGGTCTCCCTGTAGCCCCAGCTGTCCTGGAACTCACTCTGTAGACCAGGCTGGCCTTGAATTCACAAAGATTCGCCTGCCTATGCCTCCCCAGTGCTAGGATTAAAGGCGTGCGCCACCACGCCCGGTCAGAGCTGCCCTTTGTAACATCTGTCTCTCCACTAACTCTGAATGGGTCCAAAACTGTACCAGGCCGAGCATGGGAGCTCAGATCATATCAGCTGTTTATAAAAACCACAGTGAGCAGGATTAGGGATAGAACCCAGGCAACCCTCCTATTTATGACCCTTCTGCCTCAGCCTCTGGAATAGTAGAGATTATAGGCTTTTGCCGGTAGCCCAAGTGAATATCTATCTATCTATCTATCTATCTATCTATCTATCTATCTATTATCTACCTATCTTCTATCTATTAAGCCTGGGTCTTACTATGTTGCCAAGATTGGCCCTGAACTTCTGGGCTCAAAAAATCTGCCTGTCTCACTCAGCCTTCCAAATACCTGGAACTATAAGCTAGAGCTCATGTCTCCAAATTTCTTTTTTATTTATTTATTTATTTATTTTTGTATGTGTATGAATGTGCTGTCTGCATGTAGGTTTGTGCACCCATGTCGTGCAATGCCGGAGGTCAGAAGAGGGTGTCGGTTTCCCCTGGAACTGAAGTTACAGACGGTTCTCAGCCGCCATGTGGGTGCTGGGGATCGAACCTGGGTCCTCTGCGATCTTAACCACTAGGCCATCTCTCCAGCCCCATCGAATTTCTTTTTTTGTGTGTGTTTTTGACACAGAGTCTCCCTGTAGCCCCACCTATCCTGGAACTCACTCTGTAGACCAGGCTGGCCTTAAACTCACAAAGATCTGCCTGCCTCTGCCTCCCACACCACCACCCAGCAAAAACTTTGCTTTTAAAACCATCATCTCCACCCACACCCAATGTCTTGAAGTGAAGGGAGGGTAGCTCTGACTCTGGAGAGCTGTGTACATGTTGACAGCTGAGCCACTGGGCAGGGCAGTGGAAGGAGGAAGAACAGGGTGGGGCACTAGTCTGGGATAGAAGATAGGACTGGGGAGGTGCCCAAAGGGCCAAATGGTTGGCACACAGAGAAGCCCTGGTCCCCGAACAACAGACCTGGGGGACTGCCAGAGGACAGCCAGGAGTCCAGGCTCTCCCAGTCACCTTGCTCAGGGAAGTTACTTGTTCTCTCTGGAAATTATTTATTTATTATAAAATAACTGGGTGTGGTGATGCACGCCTTTAATCCCAGCACTCAGAAGGCAGAGGCAGGCAGATCTCTGAGTTCCAGGCCAGCTGGGGCTACAGGGAGACCACCTCGAAAATACAAATTATAAGTAAATAAATAAGTAAGCAAGTAAATAAATAAATAAGTAAAATGAAGGACAGTTAGATCAGGTTTAGCAACTTCTGTCAAGGGCTGGATAGAATTTTTTAGGCTTTTTAAGATACCTATGGTCCCTCCTTTTTTTTTTTTTTTTTTTTTTTTTTTTTTTTGGTCTTTTCGAGACAAGTTGTCCTTGTAGCCACAGCTGTCCTGGAACTCACTTTGTAGACCAGGCTGGCCTTGAACTCACAAAGATCCGCCTGCCTCTGCCTCCCAAGTGCTAGGATTAAAGGCGTGCGCCACCACGCCCGGCCCTCCTTTTTTTTTTAAGTTTTGAGACAGGCTGGCCTAGAACTCACTATGTAGAGCAGGCTGGCTTTGATCTCACAGAGATCCACATGTCTCTGCCTCCTTAGCACCAGGATTAAAGGCACGCATACCCACACCTGGCTCCCTAATTTTTTTTTTTTTACCTAACTCAAAACAAAACAAAACAAAACAAAAGCCAGGCTATGGTATAGCTCAATGTACTGCCTGGCATGTGCAAGGCCCTGGGTTCCGACCCTAGCACCACCACTAAATAAAAAGAAAAGCAAAAGAGTCAAAACCATCCTTAGCTCAGAGCTCACTGGGCCACATGAAAACAGTCCAGCTTTGTCCCCGCAGGCTGTCCTGTGTCAACCTTTGACTTAGAGAAATGGAAGTCAACCAATGTCCGGCAGAAGCCCACATTAGGCTTCTTCCACAGTGAGACCCGAGGCAAGGTCCCAGCAAAAGGCCAGGCCGTGCTACAGAGAGGCTCCCACTGGGTCCCCATCCTTCCCAACTGCCCCACCTGCCTCCAGGCCAGGGGTGGTCCCTCCATCTGGCAGCCCTTCCTGCTTCATCCTGTGCCTGAGGGGACAGCACTGGGCTCCTGTGGACCAAGGGTCAAGACACAGCCGTGCTGTCTCTCAGCTGCCGTACCTTAGGCAAGTTGGTGCCTTGGCTTTCTATCTTTAGATATTAGATATCTAATAATATCTAATTATTAGATATCTAAGGAATATCTAAGGAATAATTAGACCTTCAAGAAGGGTTACAAGGGGTCATATGGAATGAGATGATCTGGTACAGGGTCATGGCACAAAAAGCCTTGTTACTGTCCCCAGAGAAATGTCAGTCCTTTCCACAGAATCCTAGATTTAGCCAGGTATGGTGTGGTACACAGTGTTCCCAACATTGGGGAGGCTAAAGATCATGAGTTCCAGGCTACTCTGGGCTCAGGGAGACCTTGACTCAAAAAAAAAATTGAAGGGGGCTGGAGAGATGGCCTAGCGGTTAAGAGTGCCGACCGCTCTTACAGAGGACCCGGGTTCGATCCCCAGCACCCACATGGCGGCTGAGAACCGTCTGAAACTCCAATTCCAGGAGAACTCCAGTTCCAGGGGAATCCGACACCCTCTTCTGAACTCCGCGGCATTGCACGACACGGGTGCACAAACTTGCATGCAGACAGTACATTTATACACATACAAAAATAAATAAAATAAAATAAAAATTAAAAAAATAAAAAAAAAAATTGAAGATTGGAGTTGGAAAGATAGCTCAGCAGTTAAGAGTCATGGCAACGCACACCTTTAATCCCAGTACTCAGGAGGCAGAGGCAGGTGGATCTCTGTGAGTTCCAGGCCAGCCTGGTCTACAGAGTGAGATCCAGGCCAGCTGGGACTAAAGGGAGACCCTGTCTCAAAAATACAAAAAAAAAAAAAAAAAAAAAAGAGTACTGGCTGCTCTTGCAGAGGAGCCGGGTTCAGTTTCCAGCACCTATATGGCAGCTAACAACATCCATAACCAGTTTCAGAGGAATACAATTCCCCCTTCTGATCTCTGTAGGCATTGTACAACACAGGTGTACTACTCTGCCCAGCTTACAGATGAGGAAATTGAAGCAGAGAGAACCTCGGAAACAGCACACAGCTGAGCTGATGGGTGGCTGAGCTGTCTCAGCTCAGCACCAGTTCTCCTGTGACAGGGATGCACACGTACTTCAGGAAGCACAAAGGACAGTGCACATGTGTGTGGGAGGAGACTGGGCCCAGCTGCTAGGAGCATGCTGGGTATTCAACAAATGCAGATGGGAAGAGTCAGAGCTAGCTGTTCTGTCTACCTGCTCTTCTGGGGACAGAGAGCCTACCTGAGGACTCGATGTTCTCTGTGATCTCAGGGTCCATGCTGCTGCTGGGCAGGTCACTGTCAGGACTGGGGCTGAGGATGGAGGTGGAGGTGGGGGGTTCCTTGGCAGGACTGTCCGGCTCCTGCACCTCCTCTGGGCACAGGTACACTTCGATGGGCCCTTGGGTGCTCTTTAAATATATCTGCAGGTTCTCCTGAAGGAGGAAGAGAAGCCAATTCAACAATGCTGGACGTGGATCCATGGGCCAGCAGTATGGACAGACACGTGTGGCTGCTACCACCCATGTGAGGAAGCTCAGGCCTTGAACCCTGACGTGGAGGGTCTGCCCTGCCCAGCTGGGTGGACATCACTAAACCACTGTTCAGCCTGCAGGTCTCCTTTTTATAGTCTCCAGCCAGAAGGCTTGGGGAAGTGCCTTCCAGCTGGAAGGACATACATAGCTTGGGAAACAGCTAAAAAGCAGGTTATAGGCTAGAGAGATGGTTAAGATCTCTGGCTACTCTTGCAGAAGACACTGGTTCAATTGCCAGCACCCACATGGCAGTTGACAACTGTCGATAACTCCAGTGCCACAGGATCCGACTCCCTCTTCTGGCCTCTGGGGACTTTACACAGCAAGGTGCACTTACAAGCATGCAGGCAAAGCACTCATACACATAAAAAGAAACAAATAAACTTGGGTTTGGCTCAACATGACATATGGTCAGCCCAACTAACATTCAGCTCAGGACTCTGGTTGGACCTTGTGTCACACAAGCTCTCTGCCACAGGAGGGGAGCCTAGGATAGGTGAACGCTGTGATTTGAGGCTCCTAAGCCTTGTTTCTAACCTGCCAATCTCCTCAGCTTGTCGTCCCTTGTCTTCCCTTCACTGCGCTACAGGCCTACTAAACCAGCTGGCTTGGTTTCTCCATCCCTTCCCCCACTACATTCCCTAAGTGATCAGACACGCCATTTGGGTCAGAGGTCAGATCTCCATGCAATGCTTCACCTGACCGAAATTCTCCCCAGGCTCTGAGACTCAGTTTACCTGTCACCCCAGGTCATTTTTCCTCTGTCCTTTAAGCACATCTTTAGAATCGACAGACCTATTGCCTGGGTCTTTTTCCCACTAGGTCCTAAACCAAGGGGGTGGGACAGAGCAGTCCTCTGTAAAGTTTAAACCCTAACAGGAGCTGGGATGTAGCTGGGGATAGAGTGCCTGCCTAGCAGACATAAGGCCATGAGTTTGATCCCCAGCATGGCATAAGCAAGTCTGATAGTACACGCCTAGAACCTCTGCACTTGGGAGGTAGAAGCAGGAGGGTCAGAATTTGAAGGTTATCCTTGGCTAGCTCATGAGTTCACAGAATTGTGGGGGCTGGAGAAATGGCTCAGTGGTTAAGAGTGCCAACTGCTCTTGCAGAGGACCTGGGTTTGACTCCTGGCACCCATGTGGTGGCTAAGAACCGTCTTTAAGCTGGGCGTGGTGGCACATGCCTTTAATCCTAGCACTTGAGAGGCAGAGGCAGGCAGATGTCTGTGAGTTCAAGGCCAGCCTGGTCTATGGCTGGGGCTATAGGGAGACCCTGTCTCAAAAAAAAAAAAAAAAAAAAAAAATATTATGTCAAAGAAATCCTAGGAGTCAAGATTTAGTGTGGTAGAACATCATGGGAAGGGCCCTAGAGAGATGGCTAAGCATTAAGACTGCTGGCTGAATCCAGGCGTGGTGATGCACGCCTTTAATCCCAGCACTCAGGAGGCAGAGGCAGGTGGATCTCCGTGAGTTCAAGGCCAGCCTGGTCTACAAAGCGAATTCCAGGACAGCCGGAGCTATAGGAGCCATATATAGACCCTGTCTCAAAAACAACTCCACCCCCCCAAAGAATAATTGTTCTTAGGCAAGGGAGATGAGTCAATAGAAAAAGTGCCTGCTTCGAACCCTGGAAGGAGAAAAGAGTCCCACCAGTTGTCCTTTGACCTCCACACAGGAACTGTGGCATGCATGCCCGTGCACATGCACATACACAATAAGTAAATGTAATAAAAAATATTTTAAAAAATTTTTGGTCTTGTGCCAGACACAGTGATACACGTCTTTACTACCAGCATCTGGGATGCAGAGCAGGAGGCCAGGCTGGGTTACACAGTTAATTTAAAACCAGCCTGACCTACATAGAGAAGCCCTCCCTGTCTTAAAAAGCTGAGGGCAAGCACAGGCATCGTGGCAGATGCCTTTAATCCCTGGACTCAGCAGGAGGAGGGGGGACACAGGTCTCTGTGAGATTAAGGACAGCATGGTCTACATAGCGAGTTCCAGGCTAGCTGTGGCTACAGGAGACCCTGTCTCAAAAAAAAGCAGAGCGTACAGGTCCAGATCAGTGGTAGAGCATGTCTCTGACATGGGCAAGGCACCGAGCCCCATCTTCTGTACTGAAGAAAAGTTGTTTTTGTATGGAACCCAGGAGAGTGTGGTCAGCAAGACAGGATTCTTGTAAGTACTGACCTGATTCTGTATGCACATGCAAACACACACACACACACACACACACACACACACACACACACAAAATCCTAGTGATATATAGAGAGAAGAGAATCTGTAGAGACTTCCCCGGGCAATGGCCAGTCTTCACTGTTCTTTCCAGCTCCTGCCTCTTCTGCCCCAGCTTGGGGACCACCAATATTGCCACCACAATGGACCAGTGGAACTTGGGGCTAAGCAGTGCCAGACAAACAGACTATGGAGCAACCCAGGCCTTCGCCCTATCCTCCGCCCAATGCTTCACTTCTCTCACCTCAGCTCTGTCTGGCACTTCCAGTCTGGTCTGCGGAGGGGCCTTCACCGCAATCACAGTCTGCTCCTTGAAGTTGCCAACCGCTCGGATGTCCTGGTAAGTCACATAGGCCAGTGTATGGGCTGAAGAGTCAAGAAAAGCAACTACTTGCTCAAAAGGCAAATGCCCAGCCTGCCAGAGGGGCACTGGGCACCTGTCCTAACGCTCTGGACATCATGTCTTCACACCTGACATAGTGCAGAAAGACCTACCAAGCTGTTCTTTGGAACCAGCCTACACGCCCATCAATTGATAAATGGATAATGAAAATGTGGATAGACAATGGAGGGCTGCAGAGATGGTGCAGCAGTTAGGAGGACTGACTGCTTTTGCAGAGGGTCCGGGTTTGATTCTCAGCACCCACATGGGAGTTAACAACCATATGTAACTCCAGTTCTAGGGAATCTGATGCTGTCTTCTGACCTCTGCAGCATTGCATGACACAGGTGCACTTACACATATGCAGGCAATACACTCATATACATAGAATGAAAAATAATAAAAAGGCAGACACTGCCTCCTTTCTCTCATGTGCGGCTCTTAGCTTCTCATTTTTATTTTTATTTTTAATTTTTTTGGTGTTTTGAGACAAGGTCTCCCTGTAGCCCCACCTGGCCTGGAACTCATTATGTAGACAAGGCTGTCCTTGAACTCCCAGAGCTCTGTGAGTTCAAAGTCAGTCTGGTATACATAGGGAATTCCCCATCAGCCAGGGCACATACTGAGACCCGTCTCAAAAACCAAACCAACAGGAGCTGGAGAGATTACTTGGTGGTTAAGAGCACTAGCTGTTCATGCAGAAGACCTGGGTTCTGTTCCCAGCATTCACATGGCGGCTAACAGTCCATAACTCCAGGTACATGGATCTGACCCCTCCTTCTGGCCTTTGAATGCACTGCATAACTCAGGTACATATACTTGCAGGAAAAACACTCATTACAAATAAAATAAGAATCAATTTAATCCCAGCACTTGGGAGGCAGAGGCAAGCGGATCTCTGCGAGTTCAAGGCCAGCCTGGTCTACAGAGTGAGCTCCAGGCCAGCTGGGACTTAAGGGAGACCCTGCCTCAAAAATAAAAAAAACAATAATCAGTCAATGAAAAGGAAAAACAAACAAAAGTGACCTAGGGAAAGAAAACTATGAGGAAATGGGTGGGAAAATTGTTATGTTAGGTATGAAGGGATAGCTTTTTTTTTTGGGGGGTGGTCTTTTCGAGACAGGGTCTTCCTGTAGCCTCAGCTGGCCTGGAACTCGCTCTGTAGACCAGGCTGGCCTTGAACTCACAAAGATCCGCCTGCCTCTGCCTCCCAAGTGCTAGGATTAAAAGTGTTTACCACCACGCCCGGCTCATGAATGGGCTAGCTTTCCAACTAGTACCCCCTACTGCATAAGTAAGAGTTGTGTGACCTCCCTCTCTAAGCCCATGGAGTGGGATGTGGTGACACAAAGGCCTGAGACTGGGCCCTGGGAATTGAAATCACACTCCCTATAAAACCTGGCTATCTTGAATAAAGGCTTTCTCTGTATTTGGATACCTTACCATGCATCTCTGTGCTGTGCTTTCCTGCACATGTTTTCTACATGGCTCACCATGAGAATAAATGGGATGACCCACAGAAATGTTCTCTATATAAGAATAGTGTTTAATATGTTGCTTATAAGCCAGGCGTGGTGGTGCACGCCTTTAATCCCAGCACTGGGGAGGCAGAAGCAAGCGGATCTCTGTGAGCTCAAGGCCAGCCTGGTCTACAAAGTGAACTCCAGGCCAGCCGTGACTAAAAGGAGACCCTGTCTCAAAAATACCAAAATAAATAAATAAATAAAAAATAAAAATGAAAAGCTAGCCAGGTGTGGTGGCTCACGCCTTTAATCCCAGCACTAAGGAGGCAGAGGCAGGCAGATCTCTGTGAACTCAAGGCCAGCCTGCTCTACAGATTGGGCTCCAGGCCAGCTGGGTCGAAAGAAAGACCCTGCCTCAAAAAGACCAAAAAATAAAATTAAAAATTAAAAATTAAAAAAAAAAGGGAAACTAGGTCAGGCATTTGGGCTCACACCTGTAATCCAAATACCTCCACACATATCAGTAATGTAACCCTCACAAATTAAATGTATATAATGAAATGCAAATAAATGTACTAAAAAATTTAAAAACTAAATACCCATTCTGAGACTTATCAACAGATTACAGTGGGTACCAGGCATGAAAAGAAGGAAGAAAGGAAGGATGGGAGGAAAGAAGGGTTGGAGGGAGGGAGGAAGGGAGGGAGGGAGGGAGGGAGGGAGGGAGGGAGGGAGGAAAGCAAGCCAAGCCACTCAAACCTTATTAGGCACAAAGGAAGGTGCAGATGTGTCCAGGACTAGAGGGAGCCAGTCCTTATAAAGGGGCACCAAAATCAATGGAGGTCTGATTTCCACACGCCAGCAATCCTATCCTTCCACCTCTCCCAGCAGAAAGGATATTTCTCGTTGGCCTTATCCTCTGTTAGGTGCTTGAAGGTCAGTGAGCAGCTCTGGATGAGCTGGTCCAAGGTCTGCTCCGCGTTCATCAGCTCCTTCAACTCCTGCCCCAGCTGCTGCTGTTTTGCAGGCCGGGTGGTGTCTCCAAACATTTCCCTGCCTCTGGAAACAGAGCACCCCCAATGTCACTGTCAGTACACATGCACGGTCCTCACCCCTGGGCTGCTTGCATAGCTGCAGCATGGAACTGGTGATAGACACATGTCTCTCCCCAGGGAGCTGTGGTGGACTAGAACCACAGCTAGGGGTTTAGGGGTAGATGAGGGATAAGAAACAAGTCAAAGCCTCAACCCTCGTTTTGGAGAGCTGTATATCCTTATGTCCCAGCCTCCCTCAGATGGTAAGGAATCGTGACATCAGTCCTGGCTCCCCTGCCTGGGTTTGCTAGGCCAGGTTCCTTTCAGATTTTGCAGCAGTTAGGAAAGGAATCTGGGTCACACCTACTCAGCTCTCAGAGGATTTTCCGAAGCCGAGAGAGGGGGATGTAGGATCCCAGGCACAAGAAGCCGGGGTCCTTTCAAGCCTTTACAACTCCTAGAACTCCCTCACTCAGCCCTTCCCTTCACTCTTTATTTCTGTATGTGTATGAATGTACTGTCTGCATGCAGGTCTGTGTATCCGTGTCGTGCAATGTCGCAGAGGTCAGAAGAGGGTCTCGGATTCCCCTGGAACTGGAGTTCTCCTGGAATTGGAGTTACAGACGGTTCTTAGCTGCCATGTGGGTGCTGGGGATCAAACCCGGGTCCTCTGCAAGAGCAGTTGATGCTCTTAACCTCTAGGCCATCTCTCCAGCCCCAACTCTTTCATGCTATTACTCTAGCAAGTAATACCTGCTCTTCCAACTCTCAAACACACTGGCTCTACTCCCGCCCCACCCCAACACTGGTACACGTTGGCTCTGGCTCCTGGCCCCGCCCATAGTTCATACACCCATCTGCTGGCGCCATGGCCCACTCCAAATACTCACACCCACTGGATATTGTTCTTGGACTTCTTGCGGATGAGTTGGATGCCCTCCAGGACGTTGGTGATGTCATAGATGCGTCGCTTCTGCACATCCAGCACCTCCGCTGCCCAGTTCAGGTCCAGGACCCCATCCTCCGATTCACTCAGGAGATAAATGAACTTCTTGGTGAGCAGCCCCAGAGATGTGTCATACCGGGTCTTCTCCCCAGGAGACTTGGGAGCTGAGGAGGAAAGGGGCTCACTCACAACTCAGGGAGAGCCAGCCTAGGGATTCTCCATGGATCTGGATCCATTATGTAACACCTTTTCCCACCCTTCACCACGTGCTATTCAGTGTGCTGTGGTGGTGCAGGCCTTGAATCTACAGACTCCGGGGAAAATGACTCCCTCTCCAGGTCTAACCGCCAGGGGGCGCTGTCAAGACCAGAAGCCAAGTGTCCCCATTCGGGTAGCTATATCATCAACGGAAACACTGAAGGGGTGAGGGTGGGCAGTTATGGGGAATGTCACTGTTCTGAGCACTTTCCTTATGCAAATACCAGAGGCACAAATAGGTTAGTAACTTGTACAGTTCACTCAGCAAAAATTCTTTTATTTTTTTATTTTTTTTTGGTATTTTTGAGACCGGGTCTCCCTTTTAGTCCCAGCTGCCCTGGAGCTTGCTATGTAGACCAGGCTGGCCTTGAATTCACAGAGATCCGCCTGCCTCTGCCTCCCAAGTGCTGGGTTTAAAGGTTTAAAGGTGTGCGCCACCACGCCCGGCAAGAATTCTTTAACCATTAGCCTGCCCTGCCAATTAGGGCAGAAATTGGGAATTAGAAGAGGGCATGACAAGTCTGGATTTGAGAGCATTTTTACAGATGCATGCTTGCATTTTCTTTCCACGTATAGCCCAATAATTATCTGAGGAACCGGTCATCTGACATCAAGTGGGGGGAGGGTTCATGAAAGAGGTTCCTTTTTACAGTGAGGTTGATGTTGCAAGATGACATCTCAGCTTCCACCTTAAACTACAAAGGGACTTTGTCAATCAAGTGACTAGAAGTCACACAAAAGTTGGAGCCAAACTAGTTTTAGTCCCAGATTCCTCAGAAAGGGGACTTCAGAATTCCTTAACAGAGGCAAGTGTTTATCACACACACTGTCTTGTCAGGTTTTGTGTCCATGGCAGGCATGACTGATCCATTTCCTTCCTTCCTTCCTTCCTTCCTTCCTTCCTTCCTTCCTTCCTTCCTTCCTTCCTTCCTTCCTTCTTTCAACGGGGCCTGGAACTCCGCCTATAGACCAGGCTCACCACAAATTAAGAGATCTACCTGCCTCTTCCTCCTGAGTACTGAGACTAAAAGTGTACGCCACCATGCCCTGCTCAATGTATTTTTTTAATATTTATTTATTTATTATTTTTTATGTGTATGAGTATACTGTCTACACGTAGGTTGGTGCACCCGTGTCATGCAATGCTGCGGAGGTCAGAAGAGGGCTTCGGATTCCCCCTGAACTGGGGTTAAAGATGATTCTTTAACCCACCATGTGGGTGCTGGGAATCGAACCCAGGTCCTCTGCAAAAGCAGTCAGTGCTCTTAACCACTGAGCCATCTCTCCAGCCCCTCGATGTATTTGTTTTCATAGTCCTAATGAACTTCAGTCTTGATTCTGGGCAACCTCTGACCAATCAACTAAAGAGTAAACTTTCTTTTTTCAACTAATTAATTTATTTCTTTTTATTTTATGTGTATGAGTGTTATGTCTGCATGTATATAAGTGCACTGTATTGTGCAGTGCCCATGGAGGACAGAAGAGGGCATCAGATCCCCTGGAACTGGAGTTATGGACAGTTGTTAGCTGCTCTGTGGGTGCTGGGATTTGAACCCAAGTCTTCTGCAAGAGCAGTCAGTGCTCTTAACTAGCCCCAAGAGTAAACTCTCCTAACATTCTAGATCTAGCTGTGCCTCCTTTACAGGAGAGAACTAGGGTTCACAGAAAAGGGTGGGAACATGGGGCTGGAGAGATGGTTCAGCAGTTAGGAGCACCGACTGCTCTTGAAGAGGACCTAGGTTTGATTGTCAGCACCCACATGGCGGCTAAGAACCATCTTTAGATCCAGTTCCAGGGGAATCCGACACCCTCTTCTGACCTCCACAGCATTGCGTGACACGAGCACACCAACCTACATGCAGACAGTACACTCATACACATTAAATTTTTAAAAAATTAAAAGAAAAAAAAGAAAAGGGGGGAACCATGCTAGAGAGATAGCTTATCGGTTAAGAGCACTGGCTGCTCTTGCGGAGAACCCTGGTTCAGTTCCCAGTACCCACATGATGGCTAACCACCATCAATAACTCCAGTTCCACAGGATCTGACACCCTCTTCTGACACTCCATGGGCATTGCATACAGGCAAAACACTAATATACAAGATAAAAATCGCTGTGAACTATAAAAAATTAATTTAAATTAAAAAAAAAAAACAGAAAAGGGGGAACCAGTAAAGTCAAGTGGGAGCCCTAATTGAACCTCCAGTTCCTGACCTCCATGTATTTTACCCAATCATAAATCTTCGGTGGGTCTCTAGGGAAGTATCTCCTGGATGACATGTTGGCTTAACCTCCCAATTTAACCAGAGTAATCACCGATTCCCTCCAGGGTAGCTCTGGGAAGGCTCCAGCTGGGGAGCCTCAAGACCTTAAGAACCTTGGGGTGGGGAGGGTGGGGGCTCAGGCTGGATTAATCCAAACTTTAGTTCCCTTTGAATCAGTTAGTGCTAGCTCCATGTGGGAAGAAGACCCTAGTTAGCCTTGGATCCTCTAAGACCCAAGGTCCTCTTTTTTTTTTTCTTTGATTAAATCTAGACCTTTCTGAAGGAATGTATTTTATTTTATTTTATTTTTTTATTTATTCTTTATGTGTATGAATGTACCGTCTGCATGCAGGTCTGTGCACCTGTGTCGTGCAATGCCGCAGAGGTCAGAAGAGGGTGTCAGATTCCCCTGGAACTGGAGTTTAGGATGGTTGTTAGCTGCCATGTGGGTGCTGGGGATCGAACCCGGGTCCTCTGCAAAAGCAGTTGGTGCTCTTAACTGCTAGGCCATCTCTCCAGTCCCCAAGGTCCTCTTTTAGAAAAGTTCAGATGGGGAGCTGGAGAGATGGCTCAACAGTTAAGAGCACTGGCTACTCTTCCAGAGGACCCAGGATCGAGTCCCCAGCACCCACATGGCAGCTAACAACCATCCTAAACTCCAGTTCCAGGGGAATCTGATGCCCTCTTCTAACCTTCACAGGCATTCTATGACATGGGTGCAATACATGAGAGCAATACTCTCATATACATAAAATTGGAAAAAAAATGAGAACACACAGGAAACCCTGGAAAAGGGAGAAGTCTGACACAAACACATGTAGGTGAATTGGGCAGGACTGCTGCCCTCTGCCCACCTTGACCCACCCCAGGTGCCTAGTGGGAAGTTCTTACTTTTGGGGCTGGGCAGGCCATCCATTCGGATACATTTCCCCTTGGGAGTCCGAAACTCCGGAACGGAAGGCTTCCCGATGCCTTCCAAGTTCAGCTTCCTTTTGGCCTTTGAGAGATAGGGAAGGGAGGGAGGGGAAAGACAGAGTTTGAGAATCAGGCCTTCCTCTGACCTGCGACATGACCAGGTCAAGGCCACATGCAGCCACCTCCTGTGTCTGTTTGCTTCCAGTCCTGGTGGAGCATAGATGCAAAAGAAACATCATAGCCCTTCATCGTCACAGCCCTTCATCTTGAGTGCTCAGCACCTGCTTTCTGAGGGGCAAATGAAACTCTTCTGTAGCCCAGGTCCTGAAGCCCTACCCAATGCAAGGTGGCCGGGCTCAGGGTTTCTTAACCACACACACACACACACACACACACACACACACACACACACACACACACACAGAAGAAATGGGCGGGACCTAAGCCACATCAGTCTAGGGACCTGCCCCTTGCAGAAGCAGCTGGCTCAGACAGAGCCCGTGCCCATCACAGCCCCACAGCTGGCCCTTATCAGGGTGAGGCCAGCATCCGACCAGGCCCCAGGGGACTTCCTGGCTCAGTGCCACACCCCAGGGATGTGCCCACATTAGAAAACAGAGCAAACATCCCCACCCCCATGTTTGGGCTTCAGCTCCAGGGTCCAGGGCCTCCTGAATAGCCGGCCTGCCATTCTCTCTCTGCTCAGACACAATGAGCCCCTCCCCAAGTGTCTTAAGCAGCAGCTGAAGCCCTACCGCCCCTCCCTGTTCCCACCAAGCTTGAGAAACACCTGCTGGGGAAACCAAACCACAGCCCATCTGCTCCTCTCTGCAGGCCACCACCCACCGCCACCGCCACCACCACCACCACCACCACCACAAGGCCACCATGAGGCTGGAGTCGCAATGCCCAGAAAGGGCCTCCCTGCTTGATTAGGGGTGGGCATGGGTGGGACGGGGGCAGGGCAGGGGCACTGGGTCACTGGAGCACTGGGCAGAGGACCAGCCAGAATCTCCAGTACTCTGATAGGCTCACTGTATTACCTAGGAATAGATCCCATAGCTAGGAGCCTCAGTTTCCTGCTCTGTTAAATGGGGTTGAACATCATGACCTTGAGGGCTGTGGCAAGGCCTCAGGAGTAACTTCTGGAAAGTTCACAGCATGCAGCTTAATACACAGTAGGGGACTCAGGAAATACAGTCTGTTCCCCAAACCTCATCTTAACATCTTCCTGGACACACCCTTTGAGACCATTGAACCTGTTTCCTTCCTCTTGTCCCCCAACACCCCCACCCGGCTAAGAGGTCTGTTTTAACACTTGGTGGTGAGGTCATGCTCCACAGGGCTGAGCTTTCTAACTGCTGCTGAGCACAGCTGGCCTGACAGGTGTCAGCTTGCTCCCCACTGCGACCGCCTCCAGGAAGTCTCCCTGGACTGAATGCCACTTCTCCATCCCATATCCATGCCGAAAAAGACTCAAAATAACTCCTAGGTCATTCCTCTTGAAGTCTCCCTCCAGACTATTCCTCACCCAAGCCCCAGACTCCCAAGGGTCCCCTGTCACTAAAGAAGAGCCCAGCCACCAACTGAGACCCTGCACAGGTCATGGGCTGAGCTCCAGCACAAGTGTAGCTGGTACAACCAAGGCCAAGTGGAATCCAAGGCCTTTGCCTTGGCTAAAATGGTTCACTCCAGCACCCTCCATCCATCCAAGAGCAAGGAAAGGAAAGGGCAAGTCAGATCAAGTTCCAGCTCACCATAACCTCCCCCCCCACTCACTACCTAGAGAATAGGGGGCAGGAGGGAAGGCTGCCCTGCCCTGTGCTGGGCCTATCCCATGCCCTCACAGCCCAGCAGTTATCAGTTCTAGCAATCTCTCTTGGCAAACAAGTGGATTCAGAGAAGTTAAGGTATAAACCTAAAGTCACACAGACAAAAGCAGAGCCAGGATTTGAACCCAGGTCTATCCAACTCCAAAGTCAAGTATGCTCCAAGAACCCCATGCACACACACTCCCCTAGGAACTGGAGTGTGGGCCAACAGCAGGCTAAGCAGCCTATCCCCAGCAGTCACATTCAGACCCTGCTCCCTCCCAAACTCCCTGTACCCACAGGGTCCCCAAGCAGCAAAATGTCCCCTATCAGCACCTAAAGCCTGAAAGCTTTAGGTGCTACTCAGAGAAAGGTCAGCATGTGGCTGGGTTGAGCCTCCAGAGCCCAGGTGGCAGAGGACAAACCCAAAAGAGGTTTCAAGAGCAGACCCTGGGGTCAAGTGGGATCAAAGCTAGACCTCCCCCTGCTTAACTGGGAAGTCAGATGACCTTGATCCAGCTAGAGTTGGCCTAAGAGGCATAACTTCTGCTGAGGAGCTGGTGAGGCCGGGCTCTTCCCAGGCCGGTGCAGGGGCTGCCAGTACAGGCAGAGCACCCCCAAGGGTAGAGTTCAAGGGTAAGCTGAAAGGAGACAGCAAGGGCTAAAGAGCAAAGGTAGTCACACCCAGAGGCCAGTGTGGGTCTCAGCTGGACCCTGAGACAGCCCTTGGCCTGGCTAGGATTTAAATCCACCTGCCAGGCCCTGTAGGGTGGAGCTCGCTTCACTCAAGCAGCCTCAAGGAGCAGAGGACTGAGGGAGGGGCAAGGTGAACCCAGTGGCTCAGAGACTGAAAGTAACAACTGGGAGCCAGGTATCTGCAGACCTACGCCAGGCAGTAGGGTGGGAACAAAGTCAGGAATCACCTTGCCCTTCAGGTCCTAAACCTCCTCTGGTGCAGGCCAGCCTGGGATTTGCTGCCCTGTCCCTGAATCTAAATGCCCTCTTCTGGCTCAGTTTAGAGTTCAAAAAATATTTATGTTCAGCCTACATTCTCAGCTACTGGGAGCTGAAGGGAGGATTTTGTTTGTTAGTCTGTTTTGAGACAGGGTCTTGCTACAGAGACCAGGCTGGCCTTGAACTTTCACTAATCCTCCTGCCTCAGTCTGCCTAGTGTTGAGATTACAGGAGTTCAAGCCCAGGCTGGCTTTATGATTCTCAGAGGACATCTGGAAAACACAGACAAATCAAGAGGTGGAGACCTCCATCCTCCATCCTCCTCCTCACAGATATGCAGGCTGGTGGAAAATAATGCCTCGTGCTTGGGGAGAGCCATAAGGGATTCCCCCAGGAGCACGGAGGCCTGAGTTCTGCCACTCAGTTTGGCTGCCATCCCTTTAAAGACCAGCTCTCGAAACAAATCTTGCTCACCCGGAACTTTGCAGCCTGGCCACAGAGCAGAAGGCTACACCCAGGGCTGGGTTTGGAGCGTCTCCAGGTCACACCCTCGTAAGATGAGTAAGCAAGGGGTAGGTCTGCTCCTGGGGCTCAGGGGCCTGGGCATCTGGAGATGGACCAGAGATGGGTTCTGGGCCTGGCAGGCCTTTGGGGGTCTGATGCAAGGAGACACCTCCACTTCACCTCTGCATAGTTTCCTGGCCTGCTCCGAGCATCTTAACCAAGAGACCCTGTGAAGAGTACCAAGCTGTGCCTGCATACAAGAGCCATTCTTGCTGAGATCCCTGAGCCCCCGTGGAGGGCAGAAGAGACAGATGCAACTGGGTTGTCTGGAAGGTCCAAAGCAGTTCAAAAACCACAGCTGTTACTGACACTCTACATTTGAAAGCAGGTGGCCAGAGGAGAGATTAGCCTGCCCCTGAGCTGCCTTTCCTGGGGGCACCTAGCTCCTAAGTTAGGCAGTTCCAGGGTAAATCAAGGCTGCACAGAGAGAGCTGCCTTGTGGGTCAGCTCACTCTACCCCAACTCCTTGAATGACTTGGGACAGTCATCCCTCTCTGACCCTCAACTTTTACCCCATAACATGGAGCTACTTGGTCCATTTACTTCACAGGCTACACAAATGCATTGGGCTGTAAAATGCTAAACACCAGACAAGGCAAAATAATCATTTTCCTCAGTTGCTTGATCTGTCAAATGGGGATAACACAGCTGCCTTCTGCCTTCCTACAAACTAGGTCCTGGAAGGTACAAGGCCTGTCTCCAAAATTGGGGAATAAGGACTGGGGTTGGTGCCACTTTGACTGGTACAGGTCTGACAAAACACCCTGGAGATGTAGGGGGTGGTCTTAGCCTTGTACCCAGATTTACCACCATTACAAATAACCCCATCTCCCCTCCCTGGGCCCTGCTTCTAGAACCTAAAACTGGAAGTGACCTTGAAGAATGACCCCAACAATGACCTAGGGACACAAGCACATTCCAAAAGAGGAAATGAAATGAGCCATCCGGATGGCTCGGCAGGTACAGAGCTTGCAGCCAAGTCTGACAACCTGAGTTTCATCCCCAGGACCCACAAACGGGAGAGAAGCAACGATCCCAAGTTGTCCATACACATGCAAAATAAAGAAATAAAGAAATGCAATTTTAGACTTTTTTTTTTTGGTCTTTTTCAGACAGGGTCTCCCTGTAGCCCCAGCTGTCCTAGAACTCACTCTAGACCAGGCTGGTCTTGAACTCACAAAGATCCGCCTGCCTCTGCCTCCCAAGTGCTAGGATTAAAGGCATACGCCACCACGCCCGGCTATTTTAGACATTTAAAATTTTTTCTTTTAAATTTTATTTTAGTATGTGTATGAATGTACTGTCTACAGGTAGGTCTGTGCATCAGTGTCATGCAATGCTGCGGAGGTCAGAAGAGGGTGTCAGATTTCCCTGGAACTGGAGCTAAAGACAGTTTTCAGCGGCCATGTGGGTGCTGGGGATGGAACCCGGGTCCTCTGCAAGAGCATTCGGCGCTCTTAACCGCTAGGGCATCTCTCCAGCCCCTAGACATTTTTTAAAGAAACTGAGGCCCTGACTTATCCAAATTCACGGTGAAGTTAGTAATAATCAGGACCTGAAAACAGGCTCCTCAACCCTCGCCCCAACTCCCCCAGGCCCTTTCCCACTCCACCCCCACCCCAAGGTTGTTTCCATTCACTTGGGCTCCAAGAATTCCACTCCCACAGAACACACTCAGTGCTGCAGCCGGATGCTACCACACCGGTGCCACTAGGCTCTCTCTGACACCAGGCCTGGCCAAACAGGACACAGTCCATTTAAGCAGGTACCCTGAGAGACCAACTGTATCTGCAACTGCTGCTTAGACGGAAACAGCAAGCTGGGACCTTAGACCCAGACTTGGGAAGGAGTTGGCAGGATAATTTGAAGTCTGTCCAATCCAAGGTGAACCTAAGACCTCAGGGATCTATCCCCCTGTCTTAAAAGTCACCAGGAAATCCCCAGGCCAAGCCCCAGGCTTGAACTAGCAGGTGCTGGTTTCTGACGCAAACAACCAAGGCATGTGAGAATTGTAGCCAGCTCGGGGTCTAGGTGAACTCCCCCTAAGGTCTCAGGCTCCCAGGCCTGTGCTCCCTGCACTCCACCTCAAAGGATGAGATTTCATCCAGTCCAAAAATGAAGGGTCTCCTGTTCAGATACTGGGGGCAACGGATAGTTCTGAAAACTCCTCCTCCACCTCGCCGAATGCTATAGGTTTCACCCCACCTCCCTCTCTCTCCCCACCCAGGAAAGCGCAGGGGCAGCAATGGAGGGGGATCCCTAGCATTACCGGCAGCCGGCCTTCTGGCACACATCGCGCAGCTTGGCCTTCGGGTCCGTGGGGGGTGGCGTCCAGGCAGGTGCCCAGGGCTGCAGTGGGAGGCACCACGGTCTGCGGGTAAAGCGAGGTGTAGTAGGTGGTGGTGGTGCTGCTGCTGGCCGGGCACAGCTGGGGGCTGCTGAGACCGGGAGGCCACAGCTCGGTCGGACTCAGAGCCACCAACCCCTGGGTGGGTGGTGCGGTGGCTGGAACCAGGGTGCGCGGCCCGCGCAGCATGGCGAGCTCGGTGCCCCCTTGCCCACCAGGGTCTGGCGCGCCTGCTGGCACCAGCGGGCTCTGCAGAGGCTCACACGGCCCGCGGCATGGCGCGGACGCCGGGAGGAGCCTCCAATGGACGCCCGCCGGGCAGGCCGGACCCTCCCCTCCTGGCCCGCCGCCCAACCCCGCAGCGCTTGGAGATCGCCCGCTTGCAGAGCGCGCGGCGGGCGCTGGTGGCACTGCCAGGGGCTGGGCCGGCTGGGTGCGCACCCCGAAGGCCAGGACGCCCCAGGCCCAGCGGGCGCGGGGAGGCAGGCGTCCCCGGTTCCCCCGAGCTCGGCGGACACGCCTGCTTTCAGACTCGCGACGGGTCCCGGTCGCCGCCGCAGCAGTCTCCGTTCGCACTTAGGTCCCCGAGTTTTGCTCGGTTTCTCCTTTTTCTTTTTTTTTTTTTTTTTTTTTAGCGCAAACTCGTGCCGCGAAATTCGGATCTCCCGCGGAAAATGCTGCGCTTCTATTGGCTTCTACAACAGATACAGGCTCCGCCTCCCCCGGAAAGGACTGGTCGGAGAAACTGCGATTGCATCAAGAGCTTATTGGCTTAAAGGGGCCGCGACACCTGCTGTCTGAGATGGTTCCTGGATACGCGGTATAGAGGTCCGTAAAACAGTGAGCGGCGCTGAAAAATGGTCCTCGATTCCCTGGGATCGCGGGACATTTGGGGGGACTTGAAAATTAATCTTTAGGACATTTCCCAAGCCACACGACCTTTGCGATGTTACTTAGGTTATATGTATTTATTAACATATTAATATACTAACTAATATATCCCATTTCCTGTTCAAAAAGCCAAGCGCTTGTTCCTTTTCTTGGCAAACGGGGCATGAGAGTAGAGCCTCACATTTACCTATTTACCTATTTATTTATTTATTTATTTATTTAGTCTTTTCGAGACAGGGTCTCCCTGTAGCTCGGTAGACCAAGCTGGCCTTGAACTCACAAAGATCCGCCTACCTCTGCCTCCCAAGTGCTAGGATTAAAGCCGTGTGCCACCATGCCCGACACGTTTATCTATTTTTTTTAATTTTATTTATTTATTTTTTTTTATTAATTTTATTTAGTTCTGTATGTGTATGAATGTATTGCCTGCATGCAAGTCTGTGCACCTGTGTCGTGCAACGCCGCGGAGGTCGAGGTCAGCAGAGGGTCTCGGATTCCCCTGGAGCTGGAGTTCTCCTGGAATTGGAGTTTCAGACGGCTCTCGGCCGCCATGTGGGTGCTGGGGATAGAACCCGGGTCCTCTGTAAGAGCAGTCGGTGCTCTTAACCGCTAGGCCATCTCTCCAGCCCAATTTTATTTATTTTTGTATGTATATGAGTGTACTGTCTGCATGTAGGTTTGTGCACCCGTGTCATGCAATGCCGCGGAGGTCAGAAGAGGGTCTCGGATTCCCCTGGAATTGGAGTTACGGACGGTTCTTAGCAGCCATGTGGGTGCTGGGGATGGAACCTGGGTCCTCTGCAAGAGCAGTTGGTGCTCTGAACTGCTAGGCTATCTCTCCAGCCCCACATTTATCTTTTTTTTTTTTTCTTTTTGGTATTTTCGAGACAGGGTTTCCCTGTAGCCCCAGCTGTCCTGGAACTCGCACTGTAGACCAGGCTGGCCTTGAACTCACAAAGATCCGCCTGCCTCTGCCTCCCGAGTGCTAGGATTAAAGGCGTGCGCCACCATGCCTGGCCGTTTATCTATTTTTGAAGAGGAAAAAATAACATCTATTGAGTGTCTACTGTATGTTCACCAAGGTTAGATCATTATATGTGTTACGTTGTTTAATTTACTCCAATAATCCTGGGAAGTTGGGTAGGTAAGGCCAGGGAGCTTGAGAGGTCGGGAAATTTGCCCAGGGTCATACACAGAGATTTGCTGATACCAAAACAGGCAGCTGAAATCTAGGACAGTCTGGCTTCGGAGACCTGGTTTCTTCCACTAAAGGGTTCCTCCTGATTCTCCCAAGACGTACCCTGCCCTGTGCAGATATATCCAGGGGGAGGGTCTGTCCTGCAGAGCTCTGGCTTGGTCACAGCCGCCTTCCCAGGACCTCAACACTTACTTGGTGAATAGTTCCACACCACCAGATTTCTACTAAACAATTCTTAGGAGCCATTAACAGTCTGCCTCCTTCATTCAACCCTCCTTCCCCTTTACATTTTCCTCAGTGTAAAGAGGCTGGGAGAAGTGGCCTTGGTGGGGAGTGAGTTGCTGCCAGCAGCTGCCTGCCTATTCAGAGTGCGATGTGTGATTTTTTTATGCAAGTCTGAGCTTTAGCATTCAAAGCCCTCCTGACTGTTCCCCAGGTTAAGACCTCAGCAGATCAGAGGATGAGGTAGCCCAGGCTTTGTCTCTAGCATTCCTGGATTCAAACCCAGGCCTTAAGTCCTTTTACTAATCTGAGAGACAAGATTTTTCAGTTCTCTGAGCTTTGGGCCTCTAGCCCTGGAACACTTCACAGGACCACAGAGAAATCTCTTAAGTGCAAAGCTTCCTGGAGCCTCAAGAATTGGCACCTGTTCCTACATCTGTGACTTTATCTCTGTGATGCAGACCTCTTTAGTCTCCCTATCTTGCTGGTCCTTTAAAGCCCAGTTTAAACCTTCCCTCCTCCTCCCGGAAGGCTTCCCTGCCTGCCCCCCTTCTCTCAGCCTGAAGGCCTCTCTTGTGCTCTTTGAAGCCTTAATGTACTCCTCAAACAAGGTTTTGCTTTCTTGCTTTGCAGATCTCTGTGTTCTCAGCTCCCTAGAGGATCTCTGCAAATCTCTCTTTGAATGGGACCTAACTGGTCATGCAGAAGGTGGACAATAAATATCGATTATAGGGGGGGCTGGAGAGATGGCTCTGCAGCTAAGACCACTGGCTGTTCTCCCAGAGGACCCAGATTCCATTCCCTGCACCATAGGACAGCTAACAACCATCTTAACTCCAGTTCCAAGGGATGTGATGCCCTCTAATGACGTGCTCGGGTATTGCATGACACTAGTATACTTACACACATACAGGCAAAACACTCATATACATAAAAGAGGACCCGGGTTCGATCCCCAGCACCCACATGGCGGCTGAGAACTGTCTGTAACTCCAGTTCCAGGGGAATCCGAGACCCTCTTCTGACCTCCGTGGCATTACTCGACATGGGTGCACAGACCTACATGCAGACAGTACATTCATACACATACATAAATAAATAATAAATAAATAAAATAAAAATTAAAAAAACAACCAAACAAAAAGTAATAAATTAAATAATAAATATAGATTATAGAGCTAGGTGTGGTAGCCAATGCCTTTAATACCAGCACTCAGGAGCAGAGGCAGATGAATCTCTGTGAGATCAAGGCTAACCTAGTCTATATAGTGAGTTTCAGGCCAGCTGGAGCTACAGAGAGACCCTATCTCAAGAAGATGAAAAATACATAAAATTGATTATGGCTTGATCATGTGTTCAGCAAGAAGTAGCAGTAGTTAATGAGATTTGAAAGTCTAGAGGCCCGGACAAAGTCCTACTTTCTATTTCCTAGCTGAGCAATGCTGGTCAGCTGTTGCACCACCTCTTCTGACCTCCACTTCCTCAGCCACCCAATACAGACAGAACTGCCACTCGCCTCTGTCCCGTGATGATGGCTGTGATGGTTGCTTGCTTGTCTGTAGTGAGAACATGACATGTACCCTTTCCCTCTCGCACCTCCTCTGATCCCCACAGCATACCTCTGAGCCTGGCACTATTATTATCCCCATTTTACAGATGAGGGAGCCTGGAAGGAATTGTGGCAGAGCAGGTTTGGGAGAAGAAGCAGGGCCCGAGGGCCAGGGAGGGAAACGGGGGTGGCAGGGTGGGGCTGGGAGAGCAGAGAGAGCCAGCATCCAGGGGGCCGAGAGCCAGTTCTCTGCGGTTGAGTTTCAGGCAGCTGGGGTTGGCTTTGGAGTTTCACTGCCTGGGAACTGATGAATTCCTGCAAGAGGTGTGGGCGGAGGTCTAAAGCAGGTCTCTGGCTTGAATTCTTGCCCCATTCATGTTCAGTATGCTCTCAGTCAGGTTGCTGGACCTCCAAACCGATTTTCCTGGCTTTGAAGTGGAGGTGCTGAGACACCCCAGTAAGGTGTTGGATATAGAGTCCTTAGAAGGGTACCAAGCACATGATAGGTACTTGGTGTAAACACCCAGCTGTGGATATACATACTTATTTTGTTGAGGCCTCCGAACTACTTTTTTTTTTTTTTTTTTTTTTTTTTTACGAGACAGGGTCTCCCTTTAGTCCAGCTGGCCTGGAGCTGCTATGTAGACCAGGTGGGCTTGAACTCACGGATCCGCCTGCCTTCTGCCCCCCCCCCCCCGCCCCACATAGTGCTGGGATTAAAGGTAAGAGTGCTCGACCACCGCCGGCTTCTTGCCTAAGATGATTCTTTTTTTTTTTTTTTTTTTAATATTGTTTGTTTTATTGGTGTATGTCTGCATGTAGGTTGTGCACCCGTGTCGTGCCATGCCAGGAGGCAGAAGAGGGGTGTCGGTGTCGGATCCTGGAAGTGGAGTAGTTACAGACGGTTCTCAGCCGCCATGTGGGTGCTGGGGATCGAACTGAGTCCTCTGCAAGAGCAGTCAGTGCTCTTAACGGCTGAGCCATCTCTCCATCCCCCAACTACCTTATAATAGGCACAATTTGGACACATGAGGAAAAAGGATTTTATTTATATAAGCCTTCTTAGGGATGAAATCAGGGTCAAACTTGGATCTCTGTCTCCCAAGGCACCAAAAGTCATTGAACAAAGCATCAGTCCAAGAAACCCATGTTTTCCCAATGATCGGAGGGTTCCTGGGCAGCAGACACTATGGGAGATGGAAATAGTGTGTCTTCCAAATCCCAGCATTTGGATGGTGGAGGCAACAGCATCAGTTCTAGGTCAGCCCAGCGACAAGAGGTGGTTTTGGTTTTTTTTTTGTCTTTTTTGAGACAAGGTCTCCCTGTAGCCCCAGCTGTTCTGGAACTCACTCTGTAGACCAGCCTGGCCTTGAACTTAACTGAGATTCCACCTGCCTCTGCCTCCCGAGTGCTGGGCTTTAAAGGCATGTGCCGCCATGCCCGGCCAAGAATTTAAAACAGCTTGAACTATATGAGATCTTGTCTTAAAAACC
>VZQC01004831.1:3938949-3976573 GCA_009823505.1 Rhizomys pruinosus
TGTCTGCATGCAAGTTTGTGCACCCGTGTCGTGCAATGCCGCGGAGGTCAGAAGAGGGTGTCGGATTCCCCTGGAACTGGAGTTCTCCTGGAATTGGAGTTTCAGACGGTTCTCGGCCGCCATGTGGGTGCTGGGGATCGAACCCGGGTCCTCTGTAAGAGCGGTCAGTGCTCTTAACCGCTAGGCCATCTCTCCAGCCCCATCCCCAGTTTTTTAAGACAGGTCTCATATAGTCCAAGCTGGCTTTAAACTCTTGGCTGGGTGTGGTGGCACACGCCTTTCAGCCCAGCACTTGGAAGGCAAGAGCAGGAGGATTTCTGTGAGTTCAAGGCCAGCCTGTTCTACTTAGCGAGTTCCAGTCCAGGTGGAGCTACAGGGAAACCCTGTCTCAAAAAAACCAACCAGGGCTGGAGAGATAGCCTAGCGGTTAAGAGCTCCGACTGCTCTTGCAGAGGACCAGGGTTCGATCCCCAGCACCCACATGGCGGCTGAAAACTGTCTTTAACTCCAGTTCCAGGGGAATCCGACACCCTCTTCTGACCTCCGCGGCATTGCACGACACGGGTGCATCAACCTACATGCAGACAATACATTCATACGCATATGAAAATAAATAAATAAAAATTAAAAAAAAAAAAGACCAACCAACCAACAACAATGAAGATGCCCACAACATGGTGAGTTAGGAACGCTTAGGACAGCTTTCCAGATGATGAAAGGAGACATGGGCATTAACTATTAACTATCTTGTGCCAAACAGTCTCAAAGAGCCTTGGAAAAGGCTCAGACTCCCCTTTCCATGCTCCACCCCTAGATATCACCTGTCCAGATGGATAAAAGTCAAACAAGTGTGCAGAAGAGGAGAAAAATTCCCCATCTTTGTGCCTCTCCTCTTAAACATGAATTATTTTAGTAATGCGGGTGGAAGTTAGTGAGCCAGAAAAATGGCTCAGCTCAGAGATAGAGCATTCATCTAGCATGTGTGAGGCCCAGAGCTCAATCCCCAGCACCCCTCCAAAGAAGGGAGGGGGAGAAGCCAGAAAGGGAGGAAGAAGTTGTTACTTGCATAAAGTATTGTTGACGATAATACTATTAGAGAAAACTTGATGTATAGTGCAGTGCATGGACTTTCTATGGTACCTGGAGTGTTAAGTACAAAGAATCCCAATGTATGTACTTAAGCTGTGTGCTCCTGTGAGCATCATTGTACCACTCTGTGCCACAGTGCTTCTCCTGAGAAATGGGACTAATTGTAGCTGTCTCACAGGCTATTGTGTAGAAGTGAATCCGGGATGGAATATGAATGTTCCGTGTGTGTGTGTGTGTGTGTGTGTGTGTGTGTGTGTGTGTGTATACATTTATTGAGAAAGCCTGTGATATATAAGCACACGGAAAGATGTTCAATGCCATTAGTCACGAAGGAAATGATTACTGGCATGGCCATCATGAAAGAGATGGACACTAGCAAGTGGTGGCCAGGATGTGGAGAAATCGGAGCTCCTTACACTGCTGGCAAGAGTGAGGGTTAGTGCAGCTGCTTTGGAAAACAGCTTGGCAGTTTCTCAAAAAGTCACACACAGTGCAAGGCTGTAATCTCAGGACTGGGGATACTGAGGCAGAAGGATCTCAAGTTCAAGGCCAGCCTGGACTACACAGTGATATCACATCTCAATACACTCCATACACAAAAGACATAGATAACAATATGGTCCAGCAATACCATGCCTAAGATATGCCCAAGAGTATTGAAAACACTTGTCTACATAAAAATGTGTATACAAGCTGGGCTTGGTGGTACACACCTTTGATCCTAGCCCTCAGGACACATAGGCAGAGAGAGGCAGGGAGATCTAAGATCAGCCTGATCTACATAGCAAGTTCCAGGCCAGTCAGGGCTACACAATGAGACCTTGTCTCAAACAAAACAAAACAATGGGCTAGAGACATGGTTCAGCAGGTAAGAGCACTGGCTGCTCTTGCAGAACACCTGGGTTCAGTTCCCAGCACACACATGGCAGCTAACAACTGTCTTAACTCCAGTTTCAGATCCAATGCCCTCTTTTGAGCTCCACAGGCATTGTGAGACACAGGTGCACTTACACACATGCAGGTAAAACACTCATATACATTAAATAAAATATTTTGAGGGTTTTTAAAATATTTTTTTCTTTAAATTATTTTTATTTATTTTTGTATGTGTATGAATGTACTGTCTGCATGTAGGTTTGTGCACCTGTGTCGTGCAATGCCCCGGAGGTCAGAAGAGGATCTCGGATTCCCCTGGAACTGGAGTTCTCCTGGAACTGGAGTTACAGACGGTTCTTAGCCGCCATGTGGGTGCTGTGGATCGGACCCGGGTCCTCTGCAAGAGCAGTCGTGCTCTTAACCACTATGCTATCTCTCCAGCCCTTTTTTGGTATTTTTAAGACAGGGTCTCCCTGTAATCCCAGCTGGCCTGGAATTTGCTATATGGACAAGGCTGACCTTGAACTCGCCGAGATCCACTGGCCTCTGCCTCCTGAGTTCTGGGATTAAAGGTGTGCACCATCACACCCAGCCTAATGAATAAAATATTTTTTTTAATTTTTATTTATTTTTGTATGTGTATGAGTGTACTGTCTGCATGCAGGTTTGTGCACCCGTGTCATGCAATGCCTTGGAGGTCAGAAGAGGGTGTTGGATTCCCCTGGAACTGGAGTTAAAGATGGTTCTCATCTGCCATGTGGGTGCTGGGGATTGAACCCGGTCCTCTGCAAGAGCAGTCGGTGCTCTTAACCACTAGGCCATCTCTCCAGCCCCGAATAAAATATTTTTTTGACTTTTTAATTTTTTTGGCCTTTTTGAGACAGGGTCTCCCTGTAGCCCCAGCTGTCCTGGAACTCACTCTGTAGACCAGGCTGGCCTTGAACTCACAAAGATCCGCCTGCCTCTGCCTCCCAAGTGCTAGGATTAAAGGCGTGCACCACCACGCCCAGCTCTGAATAAAATATTTTTAAAAGAGAAATAAAACACAACAAAGCAAAATAAATGAAAATTTATAGAGAAGTGTTCATAGCCACACAGTTACTAATAACCCTGAAGTAAAAACAACCCAGGTGCCCATCGACTGATGACTGGGTAAACAGAATGAGGTCTAGCTGTGCAACAGAATGTTTCTTTTCCCCACCAAAAAGAAAGAAGGACTGATAATATGGAACCATGACTGAGCCTTGAAAACAAGCCAAGTGGAAGAAACTGGACACCAAAAACCTCATACTATAGGGTTTGGTTTATATGAAACGTCCAGGCAAGTCCATAGATAGGCAAGTCTGTAGAGACATAAAGTGGACTAGAGCTTTCTGAATCATAAGGCCGATCTCCCTTACTGATGGGAAAGTGAGGCACAGAAACAGCAACTGATCGGACTGGAGAGGTGGCTCAGTGGTTAAGCACCCTGGCTGATCTTCCAGAGGATGGAGGTCCAACCTCCAGCACCCACATAGTGGCTAACAACCTTTCATAACTCCAGTTCCAGGGGATCAGACCCCCTCTTCTGGCCTTCATGGACATTGGATGACCTGGGTGCAAACACTTATATGCCTACAATACACTCATAATATATGCATACATATACAATAAATAGACAAATAGATGATAGATAAATAAATAGTAAACAAATAAATAGAAAAGGCAACTGGTCCTGGACTCGCCTATCTGTGGGACCTTGGGCTTGTGACCTCAGGTCTGTGAGCCTGTTTCCTCAAATGCAAGACGGGTGTGCAGCCTGAGTTTACAGGCCGCGTCTTCCCATCCATCCGCTCTGAAAGAGGAAGGCTGCCATCTCCAGGTCAACTGCTGCAATTGCAGCCACTAATCCCCAGGACAGGATTGAGAAGGATGCAGCCCTGGTGGAGAAGCAGGGTTTACCAATATGGCCAGATTCTTTCTAGATGTTTCCAGACACTGAAGATTTTTTCTCAAATATTGGGTCCTGTGGAGGTGACCCTCACATGAAAAGCAGGCCATTTGTCGGCTTATGGATATAGCTCAGTGACAGAGCGCTTGATGAGATGTTGGCTTCAACCTCAAGTACTGAAAAAAATGTTCTTAGGAGTGGGGGTGAGAGTTGATGGGAGTGGAAGGGAGAAGGGGGGTGTGAGGGTGGGCAAAATGTACTACAAAAAAATAAAAAGATGTATTACATACATTTATGAAATTGTCAAAGAAATTTAATTTTAAATAAATTAGGGGCTGGAGACATGGCTCATGGGCTGTTTATACAGAGGTTCCCAGCACCTGCCTAGTAAATATTAACCGTTTGTAAACTTACATCCATGCAAGCAAAACACTCATATACATAAAATAAATATCAGCCCAATCAAAAAATTTTAATTAAATTAAAATTTTATTGCTGTTCTAGTTCAATTGTTTTTGTTGGACATATCTATAATCCCAGCACTTAGGAGACTGAGGCCAGAGAACAGCCATGAGCTCCAAGCCAACACAGAGTTCAGAGTGGGACATCCTGTGTGAGAGGGAAAGAAGCCCAATGGAGGCATCCAGAGCAGGGGCCGGAGATATGGCTCAGGGGTCAAGAGCACTGGCTGTTTTTGCAGAAGACCCAGGTTTGATTCCCAGCATCCATATGGCAGCTAACAACCATCTGAAACTCCAGTTCCCAGGGGAATCTGATGCCCTTTTCTATCTTCTCAGGGCATCGCATGAGCTCGATGTACTTGCAGACAATACATGTAGACAATACATGCATACGCATAAAATAAAAATAATAAATTAAAAAATTGTCTTTTTTGAGACAAAGTCTCCCTGTAGCCCCAGCTATCCTGGAATGCACTATGTAGATCTGGCTGGTCTTAAACTCACAGAGACTTGCCTGCCTCTGACTTCTGAGTGATGGTATTAAAGGCATGTGTCACCGTGCCCAGCTTATAAATAAAATATTTTTGGAAAATGATGTATGAAATACACAAAGCATCAATTAAAAAAAGATATAAAATAAAATATTTTATTTATTTATTTATTTATTTATTTATTTTGGTCTTTTTTTTTTTTTTTTGGTCTTTTCGAGACAGGGTGTCCCTGTAGCCCCAGCTATCCTGGAACTCACTCTGTAGACCAGGCTGGCCTTGAACTCACAAAGACTCACCTGCCTCTGCCTCTCAAGTGCTAGGATTAAAGGTGTGTGCCACCACGCCCAGTTTAAATAAAATATTTAAAAAAGAGGTGTCCAGAGCAATTTGGGGAGCACCACCCTAATTCATGGAATTTTCAGGTTATTCCCTCCTGTTTCTGGGGATGTCTGGCTTTAAATCTGGCAAGTAGCTCCCAGCCATGGTCCAGCCATGTGCTCCGCACGGTCCCTCTCCACCTTCTCACTCACAGCCTTGGGCTCCTAACCTTGTCTCTAATGCCTCTGCTCCCCACCAACCCATGATGCTCTGCTTGGGGATGTTTCTCTTCACCTCCTCCCCCAGGAAAACCACCCTATTCTCACATATATTCTCTCTCTTTGTCTCTCTCTCTCTCTCTCATTTAGTTTTTGTGGGAGATTTGAGATAGGGTCTTATTTAACCCAGGCTGGCCTCCAACTTTCTTTTTTTTTTTTAATTTTATTTATTTCTGTATGTGTATGAGTGTACTGTCTGCATGTAGGTCTGCGCACCCATGTCATGCAATGCCGCGGAGGTCAGAAGAGGGTCTCGGACTTTCTATGTAGCCAGGATAGCTTTCAACTCCTGATCAATCTACCTCCTGAGTGCTGACATTACTAGTGTTTTAGGAGATCCACCTTCTTTATTTTTGAGACAAGCCCTCACTGTATAGCCCAGGCTGGCCTTGAACTCAAGATCCTCCTGTCTCAAGTTCCAAAGAGCTGGGGTGACAGGTGTGCATGCGTTCCTGAACTCTTTTCCTTTCTCTGTTGTTGTTGTTATTATTATTATTTGCTTTTGAGAGAGAGTCTCCCTGTAACCCCAGATGACCTAGAACTCACTATATAGACTAGGCTAGCCTCAGTCTCACAGAGATCTGCCTGCCTCTGACTCCCAAGTGCTGGGATTAAAGGCATGTGCCACCACACTAAGTTCCTTTTTTATTTTTTAATTTTATGTGTATGAGGGTTTGGTTGTACATCACCTGTATGCAATGCATGTATAGGTCAGAGGATCCCCTGGAACTGGAGTTAAGGATGGTTGCTTGTCTCCATGTGGGTGCTGGGAACTGCACATGGGTCCTCTGCAAGAGCAGCCAGTGCTCTTAACCACTGAGCCATTTCTCCAGCCCCTCCTTTCCTTTCTTTAACTAGATAAGCCAATAAGAATTCTGTGCATTACCTATTTATTACTGATTTCAAACAACACTCAATAAAAATAGGTGTGCTTTGCCGGGCGTGGTGGCGCATGCCTTTAATCCTAACACTTGGGAGGCAGAGGCAGGTGGATCTTTGTGAGTTCAAGCCCAGTCTGGTCTACAGAGCGAATTCCAGGACAGCTGGGGCTACAGGGAGACCCTGTCTTGAAAAGACAAAAAAAACAAAACAAAACAAAACATGCGGCCGAGCGTGGTGGCGCATGCCTTTAATCCTAGCACTTGGGAGGCAGGCAGATCTTTGTGAGTTCAAGGCCAGCCTGGTCTACAGAGTGAGTTCCAGGACAGGTGGGGCTACAGGGAAACCCTGTCTTGAAAAGACCAAACAAACAAACAAACAAACAGACAAACAAACAAAAAACACTGTGTATGGTTACCTTCAGCCATGTGAATAAGGAATATACCAGACACAAAAGACCTTGTTAGACTTGGGTCCCTCCCTCAGGATATCTCATTCTGCATATGTAAATATGTATATACTTGGGATCCAAAACACATCTGATTCCAAGCATTTCAGATAAAGGATAAAAGAGAGTCTTAATGAAGAATCTTCTAGATCAGGTTGGGGCTGTGGCGTGTGTTGGGGAATTGTCTTGATTGTTAATTGGTTTGGGGAGACCCAGACCATCGTGGGTGGCCCCACTCCCTAGGCGCGGGGTTCCTGAGCAGTGTAAGAGGGGAGGAGAGGGCCAGGCATGCTGGGGTTTGTCTTTATTCCCTGCTCTCAGAAGGCAGAGGCAGATGGATCTCTGTGAGTTTGAGGCCAGCCTGGTCTTATATAGTGAGTTCCAGATTTTGTGAGAGCCTTGACAATTGCAGCAAGTGACCACCAGGGGGCATTCACATACCGAAAACTTGCTCTCTTGTGTCCATGGTTAAGAACTCTGCTGAGCCTTTTTCTTCTGGTGTTTGACCCTGGGGATCAAGGGCATTTCTCACCAGAGTGGAGCCTCAAACTGACACGTAAGACTTTAAACCTGCCTAAGGCCCTTCAGCAACACATCAGTGCTATGATGGGGAGTGGGGGGGGGGTGCATGGTGAGGGGGATCCAGCTGTGTCCCATTTGGAGGTGGCAGTGGTGGGGGGTGGCAATTACCAGCAGCTCCCCTCCTGCTGGAGGCTGGGCTTCTGGAGCTGCCACAGCTGCAGGATGGGGGGGGGGCTGGCAGAGGGGCCTTTGGAATTGTCTCCTTGAGGGTTTCCATGGCTACAGATTGATGCAAGCAGCCCACTAGGCCGAGTCCTTTATCTGTATTGTCTCCTGGGGAGACAATGGGCTTTGGGGGCTACTGATCTCTGTGTAGGTCACTGCAGCAGCAGGCCTTGTGTGCCTGCTCTGTGAGCCCCCTGACCCCAGCTGCCCAGGCAGGTGAGGAGGTCAGTCTTGGTAGTGACTCCTTGTTTGGAAGTATCACACTGCTGTTACAGGGCCTCAGCCATAGAAGCAGTCCCAGGCTCCCAAACAACAAAGTGGCTGGGGCCTCCACGTTCTAAATAGAAGGAACACACTTTGGAGGGCGAGCTTTGATTAACTTGTGATTCTGTTCCTTCCTCACTGTGTGACTTGCGCAGGTTATTTAACCAACCTGAGTCTCAGTGTCCTCAGCTAGACAATACCCATTTTATAAAATTACTCTAGGGGCTGAAGAGATGGCTCAGTGGTTAAGAGCACAGACTGCTCTTGCAGAGGACCCGGGTTTGATTCCCAGCACCCACATGGCGGCTAAGAACCGTCTTTAACTCCAGTTCCAGGGAAATCCGATGCCCTCTACTGACCTCCACAGCATTGCATGACACAGGTGCACCTACATACATGCAGACAGTATACTCATACATATAAAATAATTTTAAAAAGAATAATAATAATAATAAAATAAAATTACTCGGGGCTGGAGAGATAGCCTAGGGGTTAAGAGCGCCGACTGCTCTTGCAGAGGACCCGGGTTCGATCCCCAGCACCCACATGGCGGCCGAGAGCCGTCTGAAACTCCAATTCCAGGAGAACTCCAGCTCCAGGGGAATCCGACGCCCTCTTCTGACCTCTGCGGCATTGCACGACATGGGTGCACAAACTTCATGCCGACAGTGCATTCATACACATACAGAAATAAATAAAATTCATAAAAAAAAAATAAAAAAATAAAAAAAATAAAATAAAATTACTCTAGGAGATGTCAGCTAAAACACTATAGCAAAAGATGAATATTAAGCCGGGTGTGGTGGCACACACCTTTAATCCTAGCACTTGGGAGGCAGAGGCAGGTGGATCTTTGTGAGTTCAATCCCAGCCTGGTCTACAGAGTGAGTTCCAGGACAGCTGAGGCTACAGGGAGACCCTGTCTCGAAAAGACCAAAAAAGAAAAAAAAAAAAAAAAAGATGAATATTTCAGAGAGGTTCATGCCTTGGGACACAGGATTAGCCTTGGATCTTCTCTCCGGAACTCAGCTACTCCACCTATGACGTGGCGACTTATAAAGGTTTAAAGTATGAAATAAAATGATGAATTAAAAAAAACTAGAAAATGTATTATCAGAAGGAATGAAGGTAAGTATTGAACATGTGGTTGAGTGGTTCTTCCTGTGATGTTCAGTACTCACCTTCATTCCTTCTGATAATATATTTTCCAGGATTTTCGTTTATTTTTGTTAACATTTAAAAAACCTGTGTGGCATGATAACTTAAGGGGAAGACAAGATTCCTTCTACTTCCAAGTGATGCTGTGACACCTTAGGCAGTAGAGTGAAGCTAGTGATGCTTTTTCTAGTTTCACCGTGGCTCCTAGTAGAATGAATGGTTGTTGTAGGACATAATGTAACCTACTGTGCTCTGAAATGTTTAGCTGTCAAGCTAGATTCTTTAGTAGATCAAAGTTGTTTGTCACTAAAGTGTTCTGAGCTATATCTTCATGTTTAAAAAGAAACATCTTCATGATTTTTTTAATTTTTTTAAATTTTATTTATTTTTGTATGTGTATGAGTGTACTGTCTGCATGTAGGTCTGCACACCCATGTCATGCAATGCCTTGGAGGTCAGATGAGGGTATCGGATTCCCCTGGAACTGCAGTTCTCCTGGAATTGGAGTTACAGATGGTTCTTAGCTGCCATGTGGGTGCTGGGGATCGAACCCAGGTCCTCTGCAAGAGCAGTCGGCACTCTTAACCGCTAGGCCATCTCTCCAGCCCCACATCCTCATGTTTAAAAAGAAACATCTTCATGTTAGAATGGCTTGAGTTTCAACTTCTAGAATCTTAAGGTTTCCATCCCCTGTAGTTAATTCTGCATGTACTAGTCCTAGAAATAACTATGTAAGCAGAAAAAACTTGATGGGAGGATTCCCCTACATGGCTTGTTTTCCAAAGTAAAGTATGAGAACAAAACTCATAAGCTTCCTGAGGTCTTGTAATTTATCAAGGCTTGTGAATGAAAATGTAGTGCCCAAGTCACATTCTACTTCAAAAGGTAAATACAGATGAGAAAAAGAAAAAAGACAGCCGGGCGTGGTGGCGCACACCTTTAATCCTAGCACTCGGGAGGCAGAACCAGGCGAATCTTTGTGAGTTCAAGTTCAAGGCCAGCCTGGTCTACAGAGTGAGTTCCAGGACAGCTGGGACTATAGGGAGACCCTGTCTCGAAAAGACCAAAAAAAAAAAAAAAAAAGTAGTTATAAGAAAAAATAAAAGGCCAGCCTGGTCTACAGAGTGAATTCCAGGACAGCTGGGGCTACAGGGAGACCCTGTCTCGAAAAGACNTGGCTGGTTTTTGCAGAGAAGACCAGGTTTTGATTCCCGAGATCATATGGCATGCTAACAACATCTGAAACTCCAGTTCCCAGGGGAATCTTATGTCTGATGCCCTTTTCTATCTTCTCAGGGCATCGCATCGGCATATCAGATTCTCGTACTTAGCCAGGACATACATTGTAGACATACATGATACGCATAAAATAAAATAAATAAATTTAAAAAATTGCTCTTTTAGAACAAAGTCTCCTGTTAGCCCTAGCTAACCTGGAAATGCCACTATGTTTATGATCTTTGGGGTCTTACTCACAGAGACTTGCCATGGCCCTCCTGACTTCTGAGTGATGGGTTAAAAGGGCGGGGGGGGGAGCATGTGTCACCGTGCCCAGCTTTTATGAAAATAAAATATTTTAAAAAAAAAAAAAAAAAAAAAAAAAAAAAAAAAAAAAAAAAAAAAAAAGATATAAAATAAAATATTTTATTCTATTTATTTACTTACTTATTATCTTATTTTTGGTCTTTTTTTTATTTTTTTGGTACTTTTTTTTTTTTTTTTTTTTTTTTTAGTCCCAGCTATCCTGGACACTCTGTAGACCAGGCTGCCATGAACTCACAAAGATCAACCAGCCTCCGTGCCTCTCAAAGTGCAGATTTAAAGGAATGTATGCCACCACGCCCGGTTTGAAATAAATATTAAAAAAGAGGTGTCCAGAGCAATTTGGGGAGCACCACCCTAATTCATGGAATTTTCAGGTTATTCCCTCCTGTTTCTGGGGATGTCTGGCTTTAAATCTGGCAAGTAGCTCCCAGCCATGGTCCAGCCATGTGCTCCGCACGGTCCCTCTCCACCTTTCTCACTCCACAGCCTTGGCTCTAACCTTGTCTCTAAATGCCTCAGCTCCAACCAACCCATAGCATAGCTCTGCTTGGGGATCTTGTTTGCTCTTGCACCTCCTTCCCCAGGGAAAAGCCACCTATTCTCCACATACTTTCTCTCTCTTTGTCTCTCTCTCTCTCTCTCCATTTAAGTTTTTTTAGTGAGGAGAATTATGAGATAGGGTCTTATTTAACCCAGGCTAGCCTCCAACTTTCTTTTATTTTTCTTAATTTTATTTATTCTCGTATGTGTATGAGATGTACTGTCTGCATTGTAGGTTCATGCACCCATGATGTGCAACTGCCGCGGAGGGTAGAAAGAGGGTTCTACATCCGGACTTTCTATGTCTGCCAGGGATAGCTTTCAAACTCCTGATCAATTCTACCGTTCCTGATTGTGACTCTACTAGTGTTTTCAGGAGAATCCCTTCTTTATTTTTGAGCAAGCCTCTCACTGTAAGCCAGGCTGGGCCTTGAACTCAAAGATCCTCCTCGTCCTCAAGTTCCAAACGAGCTGGGGCTACAAGGATGTGCATGCGTTCCTGAACTCTTTTCCTTTCTTCTGTTAGCTTGTTGTTATTTCATTATTGCTTTTGAGAGGAGAGTTCTCCCTGATAACCCAGATGACCTTAGAACTCGACGTATATAGGGACTAAGCTAGCCTCAGTCTCACCAGAGATCTGCCTTAGCCTCGACTCCAAGATGCTGGGATTAAAGGCATGTCCGCCCCACCCACACTAAGTCCTTTTTTGATTTTATAAATTTTAATCGTGTTCAATGAGCGTTCTGTTGGTACATCACCTGTATTGCAATGAATGTTTATAGGTCAGAGGGCATCCCCATGGAACTGGAGATTAGGATGTGTATGACCTGTCTCCATGTGGGGTGGACTTGCACATTGGGCCCTTCTCTGCAAGAGGCAGCCAGTGCTCTTACCCTGAGCATCTCTTTACCAGGCCCTCCCTTTCCATTTCTTTTAATAGATAACCAAGTAGAATATCTGTGCCAAAATTACCTATCTTCATTACTAGATTTCAAAACAACACTCCCCACATAAATAATAGGTGACTGCCTTTGGGACACCGTCGGTGCGAATGCCTTTAAAATCGCCTAACACTTGGGGGCAAAGAAGGGAACAGATGTGGAATTCCTTTTTGTGAACGTTTTTCAAGCCCCAAGGCCTTGGTCTAACAGGCCCGGAGTTCCAAGACAAGCCTGGGGGGCCCTAAGGGAGACCCTGTATTTATATGAAAGATCACATAAAAAAAATTAAACCAAGGAACACACAATGATAAGCATCGGACGAATGGCCAGCTGTCCGATGCGCGGGCCGTTGGGCAGGCCGCAAGCCACTAGATATCACAAGACACGGCCAGTAACTATTTAACCCACCAAATACCATCAGCGCTGTATACAGTCTCAATAAAACCACTATCACGGCGTGACCCGAAACCGTGCGATCCCTCTCCCTTAAGTCGAAACCGTCACAGCCCACAACCTGGTCGGATGGCGGCCTGAGAACTTCCACATTAACACCAAGACACATACAAACACGACGCCTTTCTACATGCTGCGCTTGTATCACCCTGCAACAGTGTCTTACAATACCCGCCTCCAGTTCGCCGACCTATGTTGCGGCGCATGCCTTTAATTCCTAGCACTTGGGAGGCAGGCAGGATCTTTGGTGAGGTTCAAGGCCCACCTTGGTCACTACAGATGAGTTCCAGGACAGTTGGGTCAGGGAAACCCTGGGTTTTTGGAAAAAGACCAAAAAAAACCAAAAACCAAACAAACAGAACACACACAAACAAAAACACGTGATTATGGATTTACTTCAGCCATGTGAATAAGGAATATACCAGACACAAAAGACCTTGTTAGACTTGGGTCCCTCCCTCAGGATATCTCATTCTGCATATGTAAATATGTTATATACTTGGGATCCAAAACACATCTGATTCCAAGCATTTCAGATAAAGGATAAAAGAGAGTCTTACAATGGAAAGAATCTTCTAGATGCAGGTTGGGGCTGTTCATGTTTTCGCTTGTCTCCAGCATGGTCTGTGTCTTCTATTCGTGTTTGGAGGCACGTCTTCTGAGACTAACCATCAGTGCGGGTTGCGCCCCACTCCCTAGGCGGCGGGGTCCTGATAGCAGATGTAACGAGAGGGAGGAGAAGGCAGGACACTGCTGGTTTGTCTTTATTCCCTGCTCTCAGAAGGCAGAAGGAGCAGATGGATCTCTGTTTGAGTTTGAGGCACAGCCTGGTCTTATTATAGATGAGCTTCCAGATTTTGTGAGAGCCTTGACAATTGCAGCAAGTGACCACCAGGGGGCATTCACATACCGAAAACTTGCTCTCTTGTGTCCATGGTTAAGAACTCTGCTGAGCCTTTTTCTTCTGGTGTTTGACCCTGGGGATCAAGGGCATTTCTCACCAGAGTGGAGCCTCAAACTGACACGTAAGACTTTAAACCTGCCTAAGGCCCTTCAGCAACACATCAGTGCTATGATGGGGAGTGGGGGGGGGCGTGCATGGTGAGGGGGATCCGCTGTGTCCCATTTGGGTGGCTAGTGGTGGGGGGGCTCCAAGGTGGGCAAATGACCAGACAGCTCCCTCCTTGCTGAGAGGCTGGCTTCTGGAGCGCCACAGCCTGCAGGATGGGGGGGGGCTGGCAGGAGGGCCTTTGAATTGTTTTCCTGAGGGTTTTCCATTAGGCTTACAGATTTGATTGCAGCAGCCATAGGCCGTGAGTCCCTTATCTGTGTTATTGTCTCCTGGGGAACATGGGGCTTTGGGGCTTACTGATCTCTGGTGTAGGGTTCACTGCAGCACGGGCAGGCCTTGTGTGCCTGCTCTGTGAGCCCCCTGACCCCAGCTGCCCAGGCAGGTGAGGAGGTCAGTCTTGGTAGTGACTCCTTGTTTGGAAGTATCACACTGCTGTTACAGGGCCTCAGCCATAGAAGCAGTCCCAGGCTCCCAAACAACAAAGTGGCTGGGGCCTCCACGTTCTAAATAGAAGGAACACACTTTGGAGGGCGAGCTTTGATTAACTTGTGATTCTGTTCCTTCCTCACTGTGTGACTTGCGCAGGTTATTTAACCAACCTGAGTCTCAGTGTCCTCAGCTAGACAATACCCATTTTAATAAAATTACCTAGGGGTGATAGGATGGCTCAGTGGTAAGAGCACAGAATGCTCTTACAGAGCGACCCGGGTTTGATTCCGCAGCACCCCACATGGCGGCTAAGAAAAACCGTCTTTAACTCCAGTTTCCAGGGATCCGGTGCCTCTACTGATCTTCAAGGGATTTGCATTACACAGGTGCACCTACTTAACATGAGCACCAGGTTATATACTCATACATATAAAATATTTTAAAAAGAAATAATAAAATAATAAATAAAATTATCAGGGGCTGGAGAGATGCCTAGGGAGATTAAGACGCCGACTGCTCTTGCAGAGGACCCGGGTTCGATCCCCAGCACCCACCATGCAGCGGCCCGAGCGCCGTCGGAAACTCCATTTCCAGGAGAAACTCAGCTCCAGGGGGAATCCGACCGCGCCTCTTCTGAACTCTCTGCGGCATTTGCACGACATGGTGCACAAACTTACATTGCCGACAGTGCAGTTCACTACACATACAGACAGTAAATCAAAATCATACAAAAAAAGATAACAAAATAAAAAAAATAAAATAAAAAATTACCTTACGGAGAATGTACCAGCTAAAACACTATAGCAAAAGATGAATATTAAGCCGGGTGTGGTTGGCACACACTTTAATCCTAGCACTTGAGGAGGCAGAGGCAGCTGGGATCTCTGTGAGTTCAATTCAGGCTGGCTACAGAGTGAGTTCCAGCGAGCTGAGGCCTACAGGAGACACCTGTCTCGAAAAGGCACCCAAAAAAAGAAAAAAAAAAAAAAAAGCATGAATATTTTTCCAGAGAGGTTCATGCCTTGGGACACAGGATTAGCCTTGGATCTTCTCTCCGGAACTCAGCTACTCCACCTATGACGTGGCGACTTATAAAGGTTTAAAGTATGAAATAAAATGATTGACATTAAAAAAAACCTAGAAATGTAATTTCAGAAGGAACTGAAGGTTTAAGTACTTGAAACATGTGGTGAAAGGTTTCTTCCTGTGATGGGTCAGTACGTCACCTTCATTCCTTCTGAATAATAATATTTTTCCAGGATTTTCAGTTTTATTTTTGTTAACATTTAAAAAACCTATGTGTTGCCGGGTGTGGTGGCGCATGCTCTTAATCCTAAGCACTCGGCGGAGGCAGGGGCAGGCGATCTTTGTGAGTCAAGGCCAAGGCCTGGTCTACAGGTAGTTTGAAGTTCCAGGACCAGCTGGGGCTACAGGGAGACCCTGTCTCAAACAAAAGACCAAAAAAAAAAAAAAAAAAAAAAAAAAACCTACTGTGGCGTGATGAACTAGGGGAGACAAGATTCCTTCTACTTCCAAGTGATGCTGTGACACCTTAGGCAGTAGAGTGAAGCTAGTGATGCTTTTTTCTAGTTTCACCGTGGCTCCTAGTAGAATGAATGGTTGTTGTAGGACATAATGTAACCTACTGTGCTCTGAAATGTTTAGCTGTCAAGCTAGATTCTGAGTAGATCAAAGTTGTTTTTGTCACTTAAAGTGTTCTGAAGCTTATATCTTTTTTTTTTTTTTTTCAATGGGTTTAAAAAGAAACACATCTTCACCCCCCTGTATGATTTTTTTAATTTTTTAAATTTTATTTACTTTTTGTAATGTGTGATATGAGTGTACTGTCTGCATGTAGGTCCTGACCACACCCATGTTCATTGGCAATGCCTTGGAGTCCAGATTGGGTATCGGATTCCCTGGAACTGCAGTTCTCCTGGATTGGAGTTACAGAATGGTTCTTAGCTGCCATCGTGGGTGCTGAGGGATCGAAACCCAGGTCCTCTGCAAGAGAGTCCGTGCTCTTAACAGCTACGCGACACTCTCCCAGCCACATCCTCTCTCTCTTAAAAAAGAAAACATCTTTCTGTAGAATGGCTTGAGTTTAACTTCTAGAATACTTAAAGTTTTCCATCCCCTGTAGTTAATTCCACATGTACTAGTCCTAGAAATAACTATGTAAGCAGAAAAAACTTGATGGGAGGATTCCCTACGTGGCTTGTAAAGTACAAGAACAAAACTCATAAGCTTCCCCAGGTCTTGTAATTTACCAAGGCTTGTGAATGGAAATATAGTGCCCAAGTCACATTCTACTTCAAAGTATACCAGATGAGAAAAGAAAAAAGGACGCGGCGTGGGTGGCGACCTACTAGCACTCGGGAGCGAAGCGGCGATCTTGTGGTTCAAGTTCAAGCAGCCTGGTCTTCAGAAGGAGTCCAGGACAGCTGGGATATAGGGAGATGTCCCGAAAAGACCAGAAAAAAAAAAAAAAGTATTTATAAGAAAAATAAAGGCCAGCCTGGTCTACAGAGGTGTTCCAGGACAGCTGGGGTCAGGGAACCCTGTCTCGAAGACAAAAAACGAAAAAGAAAAGAAAAAAAAAATGGTTTACATGGTGGGATACTCCTTTAATCCCAGGCCTCAGAAGTCAGAGAGCAGATTTCTGTAAGATTAAGCCAGCCTGGTTACATAATGAGTTCTGCCATACTAGGGTACAGGAAACATTGTCTTTTAATAATAAATAAGCCAGCATGGTGGCAACATGCCTTTCTCCAGCATCATGAGTCAGAGGCAAGCGATCTTTGTGAGATCAACGCCAGCTAGTCTCCATAAGTGAGTTCCAGCCCAGCTGGGAGCTACAGGGAGAACCGTCTCAAAAAGAAACAAAATTCAACAAAACACACATGCACAAATATCTTGAGGTGGGGATATAGCTCAGTGCTAGACCACTTGTCTAGCAAGCCCTTGTCTTGCTTGCTAGGGGTTTGAACCCTGGCAAGGCCTGGGTTCAAACCCAGCACTCGCTCTGTGATTCAAGGCCACCCTGGTCTACATGGTAAGCTCCATTCGCTGGGGTACCAGGTGGACCTGTCTCAAAGAACAAAGTATAATAATTAATAATATATAAATAGCAACAATAATGATTTATTTTTCGTATGCTGCATATGTAGTATGTATGTGTGGTATCGTATGTGTGTAATACAAGATAACAGGTTAACACTGAGTTTTTTTTTTATAATTTTTTTGTATTATTTCATAGGTATGAGTGTATTGGCGCATCAGGTCTGTGCCACCCGTTGATCGTGCATGCCCGCGCGAGGTCAGAAGAGGTCCTCCCGGACTCCCCTGGATAAACTGGAGTTCTCCTGGAGTTGGAGTTACAGGGACGGTTCTTAGCCGCCATGTGATGCTGCTGAGGGATTGGAACCCGGTCGATCTGCAAGACACTCGGCGCTCCCAAACGTAGGCTTATCTCTCCAGCCACCCAAACTGGGAATGTCTTTTTCAGGTCATTTTCTCCACTTTTTTTAGTTTATGTGTATTAATGTTTTGCTTTGCAATGTATGTAAGTGCCCCCATGTTGGCACAATGCCCTTGGAGGTCAGAAGAGGCCATCAGATTCCCCTGGACTGAAGTTACAGACAACTGGTCAAGCCACTATGTGGGGTGCTGGGATTCAAACCTGGGTCCTCTGCGAAGAGCAGCCAGTGCTCTTAAACAGCTGAGCCATCTTCGAGCACCCCTCCTACCTTATATTTTGAGACAAGGTTATTTCACTGAACTGAATTTCACTGATTTAGCTGGCTCCAAGGAATCTTCACATCTCTCTGCCTCCCTGCACTGAGATCACAGGTGCTTTACCAAAGAGCCATCTCCCCTACACAAATCTTCCTTTTTCTCTCTTTTTTTTTTTTTTTTTTTATTGGTTTTGGTCTTTTCGAGACAGGGTCTCCTTGTAGTCCCAGCTGTCCTGGAACTCACTCTGTAGACCAGGCTGGCCTTGAACTCACAAAGATCCACCTGCCTCTGCCTCCCGAGTGCTAGGATTAAAGGCGTGCGCCACCACGCCTGGCTAACCTTTTCTCTTTTTTATTAATTTTATTTATTTATTTACTTCTGTATGTGTATGAATGTACTGTCTGCATGCAAGTTTGTGCACCTGTGTTGTGCAATGCCGCGGAGGTCAGAAGAGGGTGTCGGATTCCCCTGGAACTGGAGTTCTCCTGGAATTGGAGTTTCAGACGGTTCTCGGCCATGTGGGTGCTGGGGATCGAACCCAGGTCCTCTGTAAGAGCGGTCGGTGCTCTTAACCACTAGGCCATCTCTCCAGCCCCTTCCTTTTCTCTTTTTTTAGATAGCCCTGGCTGACCTGGCACACACCATAAAGACTAGGCTGACCTTCAACTCAACAGCAATGTGCCTGCCTCTGCCTGCCTCTGCCTCTCTGCCTCTCTGCCTCTCTGCCTCTCTGCCTCTCTGCCTCTGCCTGGCTCTCTTTCTATCTCGCTTGGAAAAGTACAAATCAAGCCACTAACAAACACATAAGCCTGTTTCCTAGGACTCAAGTTGGAATATGTAACACACAATCAGGGGGCCAAGGATGCTTGTGGCAGTCAAATCATCAGTGTTATGGAACTTAAGGGAGCTTTTTTCTGAAGAAAGCAGGACTTAACAGGAGGGTCTCAGAATCAGGGAATGATTTCAGAAGGAGCTGCTCCACTGTGCAAAGAAGATAAAGACTCTCAGAATGGCTTTGTCACCTGGTTTAATACCTCTCTGGTCACTGCTGCCTTCACCAAGAAAGGGCCTGGATAAGAGAGGAAGGAAAGAAGGAGCTGGGCAAAGCTATTATTGTTTATGTCTCGTTCTTGGGACATCTTTATATCAGGCAAGTTGATCATTAGCTCCATTTTATAGATAAGGAAATAAGGCTATACAGATGTATGGGGATGAGGTGCTATGATTGAGCCCAGGGCCCACAAACTCAAGCCAAGCACCTCTGAGCTACACCCTCCACCCCGGACTTTCATGCGGCCCAACTGATTTGGCCACACATGCATAAGGCCCGTGAAAAAAATGACTTCACCTGCAGTATGGAATACAGAACTTGCCTCAGGGAAGAGTAAAACAATTTCTTTGTACTTTAAAGGTCAGCACGAATGGGCTAAGGATGGAGTTCAGTTGGCAGAGTGCTTGCCTTGCATGTATAAGGGCCTGGATTTGAACTGCAGCAGCATAAAGCAGGCATGGTATTGCATTCCACAGGTAGAGGCAGGGGGATTAGAAGTTCAAGGTTATCCTCGACTACATATTGAGTTCAAGTAACCTGTGCTACATAAGACCCTGTCTCAAAAAAAAAAAAAATGCAGGGACCAGAGAGATGGCTTGGCAGTGAAGAACACTGGGCGTTCTTGCAGAGGGCCTGGGTTCAGTTCCTAGTACCCACATGGTGGCTAACTACTGTCTGTAACTCCAGTTCTAGGGGATCTGATGCCCTCTCTGGCCTACACACACACTGCATGCATCTGGTGCACATAAACTCATGCAGGCAAAGGACTCATACACAGAAAATATATGTATTTATATTTTTGCTATGTAGCCCAGGCTGGAATTTTCAGTGATCCTCCTGCCTCTGCCTCCTATGTGCTAGGATTACAAGACTACATCACTGTGTCTGGGGTTGGAATAATTGGGGGGAGAGGGGCACTGGGGTTATAGCCCAGGAGCAGAGGGGCTTGCCTAGTGTATTAGAGTCCCTGGGTTTAATTCCCAGTGCCACATAATAAAAATAAATACATAAAAGTAGTATCTCTTTAATTTAAAAAAATTTTATTTATTTATTTATTTATTTTTATGTGTATGAATGTACTGTCTACATGTAGGCTGGTGCACCCATGTCCTGCAATGCCCCAGAGGTCAGAAGAGGGCATGGGATTCCCCTGGAACTGGAGTTAAAGGTGGTTCTTAGCCGCCATGCGGGTGCTGGGAATCAAACCCAGGTCCTCTCCAAGAGCAGTGGGCGCTCTTAACTGCTGAGCCATCTCTCCAGCCCCAAGTAGTATCTCTTTAAACATATACATACTTCTCTCTCTCTCTCTCCACACACGCACACACACACACACACACCCCAAGCAAGCTTTGATGGAAAGGTCTTCCTTTCCCTCTGACCCAGCCTCACTGGTTTTCTTTCTCTTGCCCAGACATATTTTATCTATTTTTTTTTTTTTTTTTTTTCGAGGCAGGGTCTCTCTGTAGTCCCAGCTGTCCTGGAATTCACTCTGTAGACCAGGCTGGCCTTGAACTCACAAAGATCCGCCTGCCTCTGCCTCCCAAGTGCTAGGATTAAAGGCGTGAGCCACCACGCCTGGCTATATTTCATCTTTTATTCATATGTTAGGATGAAATAAAGTAAGTTTGGGGGAAGCCCTTTTAGTGCCTTAACTGAGGGTTGATAATGTGATAAAGTATACTGTTTATATAAAGCACATAGACTTTGGCCCCAATTTTAAACAAAAGTGATCTTTTATTTTTGAGACAGGGTCTCCCGATAGTCCCAGCTGGCCTGGAACTCACTCTGTAGACCAGGCTGGGCTTGAACTCACAGAAATCCACCTGCCTCTGCCTCCTGAGTGCTAGGATTAAAGGTTTGTGCCACCACGCCTGGCTTAAAGATGGTTCTTAGCTGCCATGTGGGTGCTGGCAATTGAACCTGGGTCCTCTGCAAGAGCAGTCAGTGCTCTTATCCGCTGATCCATCTCTCCAGCCCCCCAAAGTTATCTTTTTTACTCAGCCAAAATAGAGCAGTTGTCTAAGCTTTCATTTCTGGATCCATGGCAACAACTATCTGCCAGGCACTTTCTCAATGGAAGAGCACTTGCTTAGCATACATGAGGCCCCAGGGTCAACCCCTAACACTACAAACAATGACAACAAGGGGATGGAGAGGTAGCTCAGTGATTGAGAGCACTGGCTGCTCTTGTAGAGATCATGGGTTCAGTTCAGATACAACCGTCCATAACTCCAATTCCAGGAGAATCCAACACCCTCTTCTGACCTCTGTGGGCATTGCATGACACAGGTGCAATTACATACATACAGGTAATACATTCATACACATAAAATAAACTGGTGGCGCACATCATCAATCCTAGCACTTGGGAGGCAGAGCCAGGCAGATCTTTGTGAGTTCAAGGCCAGCCTGGTCTGCAGAGTGAATTCCAGGACAGCTGGGGCTACAAGGGACACCCTGTCTCAAAAAGACTAAATAAATAAATAAATAAATAAATAAATAAATAAATAAATAAATATTAGCCGGGCGTGGTGGCGCACGCCTTTAGTCCTAGCACTCGGGAGGCAGAGGCAGGCGGACCTTTGTGAGTTCAAGGCCAGCCTGGTCTACAGAGTGAGTTCCAGGACAGCCTGAGGCTCCAGGGAGACCTTGTCTCAAAAAGACAAATAAATAAACAAACAAACAAACAAATAAATATTAAAAGAAAATCATGACAACAGAATAAACTCAAAAGGAAGAAATGATGAGCCCCCTTCCACAGAGGACAGACTCCAGAAGGTAAAGCCATCTGCCCAGGCCTGCACAGCCAGGCAAGGACAGAGCCAGGGTGGGGCACAAGGCTTCACCTCCCTCCGCAGGCCAAGCTGAGCACAGGCCTGCAGCTCTTCATGGCTTGCTTCAGTCCATTTGGGAAGCAGCGCAGTGTGGCCCCGGCCCTCTCAGAGCATGTGTGTGTCCTCGGGCCTGTGTGTTCATGCAGGCACATGTGTGGCTGTGTGAACTTGGCTCAGTGCCGGGTCTCACAAAGCCATGTGATAAAAATCTGGTACATAGTCCTGAAATGTCAACTTAACTTAAATAACAAAATAGAAAAAGAGATGCCAGGATTTTACATGAAGACGCAGATGGTCACAGAATGTATGAGAACAGAAATTTCTCATGGCATGCTGACATGATGAATGACAGCTAGGTGGGGGAAGGGGAGGCAGAGGGAGGGCTCTTAGGTACCATATGCTGCTGACTGGTCCTCACAACAGCTGTCTGTGGGAGAGACTACTATTGCTCCCATTTTACAGATGTAGGTCTGAGGACAAAAACAGTTAAGTCAGGTGGCAGGTCCATATATTTAGTAAGTGAAAAACACCCTAGAAAGACACAGGCTTTTCAATACCCAAATACTAGAACATCTGGATTATATAATCACAAGTTTTTTATTTTTTATGTGTATAATGTACTGTCTGTGTGTAGGTCTGCGCACCCCTGTTATGCAATGCCTCGGAGGTCAGAAGAGGGTGTCAATTCCCCTGGAACTGGAGTTCTCCTGGAATTGGAGTTACAGATGGTTCTCAGCTGCCATGTGGGTGCTGGGGATCAAACCCCGGTTCTCTGCAAGAGCAGTCGGTGCTCTTAACCGTTAGGCCATCTCTCCAGCCCCATAATCACAAGTTTTATAAGAGTGACCCATGGCTGGGTGTGGTGGTGCACACCTTTAATCCCAGCATTCTAGAGACAGAGACAGGAGGATCTCTGTGAGTTCAAACCTGGTCTACATAGTGAGTTCCAGGCCAGCTCGGGCAACAGCTGGGCTTTCTCCAGATAGATCCATAAGGGCTGCCTATTGTGAGCAGCTCACCTGGACCAGGCATTCTACCTCTGATAATCTTAATTCCTATAATAACCTTGGGAGAGAGGTAAATCTGAGGCTGAGAGAGACGGTGCCACGGAGCTGCTCACCCAGCTTGGGGGCTCTGCAGGGTCCAATATAGGCTGCCGCTCTCAATTTTTTCCATCTGGAAATGGGGAAAGTGACATTAGCTGGCCTGCCTGTCCTGATAGACTGCTTTGCAAGGGCTCTTTACTCACTCCTCCCACACCTCCACCTGGAGAGACGGGTTTGAAGTTCTCTCAGAGGACGACAGGGAGGAGTCGAAGGCACAGAGAGGAGAAGGATCTTGTTCAAGACAGCAGAGCTCAGGAGTAGAACCCGGAGCTCTGCTTGTCGCCCCCCATTATTCATTCCTCAAAGCACCAGGATGCTCTCCTGGGTGGTATGAAGGGATTCAAAGACCAAACATACCGGGGCAGGCCTTCGTGCAGTGCTGTGGTTGCATTCTGCCAACAGCACTGCCATCCTGGAAATGTGGAGAAGAACTGTATCAGGAATGTGATACCACACCCAGCAAACTCCCTGGTGGGTTGACCCAGAACCCACCAAGTACCAGGAGTTTTACATGTGTCATCCAATATAATCATCACATTAATCAAGTGAGATCCTCAGAGAGGATAAATAACTTACCTGTGATGACAGAAAGCTAGGGTTTCAACCAGGTCTATCTGACTCACAAAGGAAAAGCTTGAGGGACCTGCTGTAGCCGGACAGTCTGTAGGATGCACTGACTGGTGTAAAGTATAAAGTTTGGGGGGTTTACAGGTGTGTGTGTGTGTATATATACAGGAATATAGGGGTATATGTATGTCCAGAGGCCAGAGGTTTTTCTCAATTATTGCTTATATATATGTATGTATATATATGTACACATATATACACATATACATATATACGTATATATATACACACACAGATATATATATATATATATATTATATTTTTTGAGACAGGGTCTCCCTTTAGTCCCAGATGTCTTGGAGCTCACTCTGTAGACCAGGCTGGCCTTGAACTCACAGATCACAGAGATCTGCCTGCCTCTGCCTCCCAAGTGCGGGGATTAAAGGTGTGCACCATCATGCCTTGCCTATTGCTTATATTTTGAGACAGGCTCTCTCACCAAACCTGGAGCTCACCAAGTTAGCTAGGTGGCATGGGCAGCAAGCCCCAGGGAGTGTCTGTCTCCGCTCCCAGCAGTAGGGTTATTGGAAGGTGCTACTGTGGGTACTGAAGATGCAAACTCAAGTCCCAGGGCCTCATAGACTCTCAGTTACATCCCCAACCTGTGCAAAATGTTAAAAGAGCTGCAGACAGCAAGCATACGCAATATGGAGTCCATGCTGCTTTGGAATCCAGACTCTGGTACTTCAAGATAATTTTTGTTAGGACCCCTAATAGCTTCGGGCCACACAGCCTCATGGGGTAAGATGGAAGATACCCCCATTTCTAGTTCATGCTACCACGTAGACTGTAAAATGCTGTGCACTCATAACAGCCTCTTTTAAACACCGTCTCCCTGTTCTTGTAGATGGAGATGGCTCTGCCGTGATTAGTGATTAATAGGATGTAGAACCCCCCCCACCTGGAAAAGTCCTGGGGAAGAGCCCTGATCATGAATAGAGGCTCAGCTAGACACTCAGTGGGTCACACATCTGGACTCACCAGCAGACCTACAGAACCTCTGGCCCTGATGGGGAAGGGAGGGCAAGTTGGTGAGAACGTAGTTGTTTATTCTGGTGGCTCCAAAGTCTCTTGCATAAACCACAGGGACTTGGTGCTCTGGCGTGTGTTAAAGTGGTTTTTTGGATGCTAGAAACAGTACAGGCTACAAACCAAACAAGGTTTAGCAAGAACCTTGTCACGGGGTACGAGAGTTATTCTGGGGAGTCTGCTGGGCCTTAAGTACCTTCATTGCACACAACGCACACTTTTAGCCCCAAACCCACCCACTGCCAGCTGGCCAGCGACCACCTTGACTTGGGGTAATGAATTCCATATGTTTCTATAAGAACCCAGCTAAGGGTTTCCCCCAGCAGTTCTTCCAGACTCCTTCCCCTCCCAGCTTCCAACTCACAGTTGGTCACCCTGCTTCCATTTGTTCCCGCTGAGAGTGGGAGAGAAGAGACTTGGTGGCCAGGGACAAGAAGACCACAAGGCTTTTGGGATGTGCCATCCTGACTGCCCTTTTCCAGAGCCTCTGAATAGGCTGTGCCTTCCAGCAACTCTTAACAGTTACTTTTTGAGAGTCGAGGGTGAGGTTTTTAGCCTGGCAAGTGTCCAGCTCACTCCATCCCCAATTTGAGAACATTAACCCCTATCCAGGTCAGAGACTGAATGGTGAAAAGAGCCCTGGATGAGAACTCAGGCTTAGCTTCAAATTTTCTTTTATTTTTAGATATTTTCGCTTTGTTTTGTAATTTGTAATTTTGGGGAATGGAGTCTTATGTAGCTCAGACTGGGCTCCAACTTTCCTTCTTGTTCCCTTTGTTTTGTTGAGACAGGGTCTCACTCTGTAACCCTAGAACACTCTGGATCCCCTAGAACTCACTATGTGGGCCAGGCTGAATTCACTATGTACACCAGGCTGGCCTCAAACTTTCTTAACACCTGAGTGTTAAAATTAAAGATATGTACCACCACACCTCGCTTGGCCTCCAACTTTCTAATTTATTTATTTACATTTTAAATGTGTGTGTATGTGTATGTGTGTATCTGTGTGTATCTGTTGTTGTGTGTGCATGTGCGCACACACATGGCTGCTTTGGCATGTGTGTGGAGGCCAGAGGACACCTTGTGAGAGTTGGTTTTCTCCTTTTACTAAGTGCATTCTGGCGACTGAACTCAGGTCATAAACATCTTTAACATGCTGAGCCATCTCATTGACAATGGCCTCCAACTTTTGATGTAGTGGAGGATGGCCTTAAATTCTTGATCCTTCTGTCTCTCAAGTACAGGAATTATGAATATGGTCCACCATGCCTGGCTCCATTTATATACTTTTATATCTTATGTATTATTTTTTGTGTATGAGTGGAATGCCTACATGTGTGTAAGTGCACCAGGGAGATCAGAAGAGGGTTTTGGAGTTACCAACAGTTGTTAGTTGCTGGGAACCAAACATGGGTCCTCTGTAAAAACAGCCAATGCTCTTAACTGTTGAGCCGTCTCTCTAGCCCCATATTTATTTTTATGCATATATATATGTGTGTGTGTGTGTGTGTGTGTGTAAGGGCATCAGATCCCCCTGGAACTGGAGTAGCAAGCTGTTGTGAGTACAAAAATGTGAGTGCCAGGAACAAAACTTGGGTTCTCTAGAAGGGCAGCAAATATTCTCTACTGTTGAGCCATCTCTATCCCCTCAGTTACTTTTTATGATTCATTTCTTTTTTATTCATTTTCTTTTTGAGACAGGGTCTTCCTGTAGCCCCTGCTGGTGTGGAATTTGTTGTGTAGACCAGGCTAGCCTTGAACTCACAGAGATCTGCCTGCCTCTGCCCCAGGAGTGCTGGGATTAAAGGCGTGATTTTTTTTTTTAATGTGTTTGAGTGTTTTGTCTGCATGCATTCAAGTATACCAAGTGTGTGCAGTTCCTGCAGAGGCCAGAAGGGGCACTGGATCATTTGGAGCTGGAGTTATGGAGGGTTATTAGCAACCAGGGCTCTTAACTGCTGAGCCATCTTTCCAGCCTCCTGCCTAGGCCTTGACCACTAACTTGCTAGACGTGGCCCTCTAGGCTACATGCCTGACTTCTGAAGGCCTCCCATCCCTGACAGGCTTTAGATTTGTCAACAAATGGGAAAAGGCTCTGGGGTGGTGGTGTCCATCCCTAGCCTGGCCAACAGGACTGCCAACCTCGGTTCCCATTGACAACAGGGCTTTAGGTCCAAAGGAGGCTTCTGACTGTAATATTTGGTTCAGAATAAAAAGCAGATGGTGGTAAGGAAGAGGGGGCACCCCCAGCGGTAAGGTGGGTAGAGAAGCAGAGGGCTGCCATCAAGGAGGGATTTCAATCTGAGCTGGGGACAGGGAAATTACAGCAAGCTGCCCTCCCCTATATACCTTGTCAAAGGCAACCTCCAAATCCTGGTCTGAAGGTGACCTATCCTCCTATCCTGACTGCCCACTGCCCCTGCCCACAGCCTGACCCCCACATCTTGTCCACTAAGCCAGGCCACACAGTGACTACCACCAAGTTTTACCAATACTGCACAGGCCGGGGGAACTGCAATCCTGGCCACTGTTCTTGCAGACCGACCCCGTCTTAGACACACAGAGAACCCTTGACCTTGCTTCTGATTGATACCTAACTGGGGAAATAACGAGAGAATACTTTCAAATGCCAAGTGAGGTAGGACAGAAGAGAGCTGGGGTAGGGAGGGAGGAAGGCCGGGAGGGAGGGAGGGAGGAGTTCTGGCAGAAGGCTGAGAGGGATGGTGGCCCGAGGCCACTCTCGGAAGGTCGGGGAGGCCATGTTCAGGGCACCTCGCAGGCGCTCGAGGAATGCGAGTTGCCCGAAAGAATGAAGGAAGGAAGGAACGGGGTGCGATCCAGGCAGCCGCAGGGCCGAGGCAGGAAGCCGGGGTGGGGGCGCGGCGAGGCAGCCGCGGCCCGGGCGCAGCTGGGGGCAGCGGGAAAGCAGTGGGGTCAGCTACTCGGCCCGGGTGGGGGCCTCCCTAGGCCGGGAGGCTGGGAACTGCAGGCTGCGCTGCTGGCAGAGTGGAGGGGGCGCCGCGAGGCTCCGGATGGGCTGCGAGCCCCGCCCGCAGGCTGCGGAGGGAGCCGGAGCCAGAGCGGAGCCAGAGCTCAGACATCCGGGCGCCAGCGAACACCTGCGAGCGGCCCCCAGGGCCCGCGGGGGGGCGGAGGGGGAGGAGGGAGCGCGGGCGCCGGGCCGGGGGCGGGGCCTGGAGGCCTCGCCCACTCGGGCGCGGGGCCACGTGCTCAGCGGCGGAGTCCGGCCCCGGCGCCGCGCAGACGCGGGTGGGGAGCTCTCTCCCCATGGAGGCTGGCGGGTGGGTAGAGGGTGCAGTTCTGCGGGAAAGCAAGCAACAGGGTTGTTTTTTTTTAGGGTGCAGCCCAGGGGCCTGGGGAAGAGTGGCGATCCGGGAAGGCTATGAGCACACCCCCCCCAAAGAAGGATAATTGAAGGATGTCTCCAGCATCGGGCTAGAGTGAAGCCACCGTGATGTCATGATATCATGGCATGAATTTGAATCATAGGAACTGTGAGGCCATATGCAGATTATTTCGCCTATGAGCTTGTTTTAATAGTAGTATTAATAAATATGACGACCCAGGCCGGGAGTGGTGGCGCACGCCTTTAATCCTAGCACTTGGGAGGCAGAGGCAGGCGGATCTTTGTGAGTTCAAGGCCAGCCTGGTCTACAGAGTGAGTTCCAGGACAGCTGGGGCTACAGGGAGACCCTGTCTCAAAAAGACCAAAAATAAATAAATAAACAAATAAATAAAAATATGACGACCCATAATGGTTTGTGCTTCCGAGTTAATGAAAAGGTCGCCTGAGAAACAAGCCCAAGATCCTCAGTTAATACTGAAGCCGTATCGTTCTGGGAACCTGGTAGATATTTTATTTTGGGTCCTTTAACCGAACCAGAGACCTAGAAAGGCAGACCTGGGGTAACCTTCAGTCTTTACTTCAACAAGCGCCCTCCCACCGGGGTCTACTACGAGCTCTGCTCCTGGTGTGACTGGGAAAAGAGCCATCTGAAGTCGGAGAGAGCAGGGGCTTTGAAGTTAGTTGGAGGCAGCTGGTCTTCCTAAATTCCATCTACCACTTCCTTGCTGTGACCTGCATCAGCCTAACCCACCTTGCTGGGTTGTGATAATTAGAAAAAAGATTAAGATAAAATGGACTCTGGCACCTGGTAAGCACTCAGGTAAGTGATTATGACGGAGGAGTCTTATCTTGTAGTTTTCCGACCTGGGGCTAAATTGCTTTCACTCTCTACTGACTAATAGATTGGCGAGCTTTTGTCCCGGCCACCTGAGCCTCTCAGCCCTGGGAGTCTTGACAAGCAATTTCCTTGGAATTAGCTTAATAATGCCTTGTAGGTGTGTGATGCATTTCAAAGAACTTTCCCACCATTATCTTCTGTCCTAGGAGGCAGCCAAGCTATGGGAGAAGTGGCTTGCACCGAGGTCTCATGGCACCCGAGTCCTGAGGCATTTTTCATTTGGTACCCAGTCTTAACTTATAAGTGCACAGAAGGCAGGATACTGTGCAGGACAGTACAAACCCTTGGGAACCTCTTCTTCCAGATTTGTCGCCTGGTACAAGTGTAGAAACAGGCTCCTGAGAAGCACAGTGTCTAGCCTGCAGTTGTAAAGTTGGCATTCATATATATCAGATCCAGGATTTGCATACTTGTTAGGAAGTATCCAGGGAATATACCACCTAACAGCCTACCCAGGGTGGATTCAGCTGGGGTCTTAGGGTCACAAGGGGAAGTTTTCTCACATGAACGTTGAGGATCTCCAGAAAATTAGATGTCTGCTATTACTCCGCAAAATTCCATATGTGTTTCTGAAGAGTGTTCCTGTCTCCCATCAGAGAAAACCAGGATCCCAAACAGGTTAAGAACCACTTATCAGGCTGGGTGTGGTGATACATGCCTGTTAATTCCAGCACTTGGGAGGCAGAGGCAGAGGCAGAAGGATAAGGCCAGCCTGGTCTATGTAGAGTTCCAGGCCAGCAGGAGCTAGGCTACGCAGGGAGACCCCCCCCCAAAAAAAAAAGACCCACTTATCAGGCTGGAAAGGATGACTGGCAAAGACAGAGGCTGTACTCCTGCCACATGACCCTGTTCACCCCAGAAAGCTCATCAGGGTTAAGGTACCAAGGGTGATGATGTTTGTTATGAAATACTAAACATGTGCCAGGGACCTACACACATGAGATCATATCATAAACAGGAATTCAGTGAAGCCAGGAGCCTGGTGCAGCCCACCTAGGGAGTCACCAAGTGGGGGGCCGTGAATGGTGGCCTGAGTTGAGGTCTAGCCTTCTGCCCGACTTCCAGACCTAGCCAGTCAATAGTCCTGATCATTGCCGTTAATATTGAGGGCTCTTTTCAAACCCCCAGGGCATCTGCTGAGTATTAAGGGATGGATCCCACCAGCACTTCCCAGCTTGCCTGCAGCCCTGAGTGATTGCAGATTTGAGGAGATACCTTGTGCTTTCTTTTTCCAAGTTTGGAAGTCCAGGAGGAAGCCAGACCAGAAGGCATGAGGGAAATGAAACCAGGCCCAGTGCTCAGTTTATTCACCTCTGAAATGGGTCTGTCAGTCACGACACGCGGCTAGACAACCAGATGAAGTAAACTCTGGCCTCTCTTACCACATCTGCTAGAAAGGCATTCTGAATAATCAACATCGAAGAGTCCCTGCTAAGTTCCAAGCTTGTACCAGTCTTCTACAACTTAAGAAGGTAGAATTAGAGATTCTCGTTCCCAACCCCCAGTGGATTTGGGGGTTCCGTGGGCCCTTCCTACCATGTCACCCTATCTCTTAGCCTCAGCTGGAACTTTCTCATCCCCTTTCTAAAAGAATAAGCAAATCTGTTCTTCCCAAGCTCCAAAGACATTATTTCCCAAAGACCTTAAGGAGTGCGAGAGACGGTGCCAGAAGAGGTGAGTGACATCAAGTGTTTTAAAATCGTTTATTATGCAAAATGTTAACTTTTATAAAAAGTTTAATATACATCACATGATTACAGAAAGTCACCTTCCTGTAAAAGGTACAAAAGCTATATACTCTATTATAGAGTTCATAATCAGGGCAGCAGAAGACCAGCTCTAATGCTGCCTTGGCAGAGTCCGCTGGGCAGCCACTGGCTCCCCCCCACAACCTTGCCGCCAACCCATTCTCCGAAAAGCCAGTCTTTTAAAAACTTGGAGGTGTGGTGGCAGGAGGGTGACGCTGCCCTGCTGCTGACCAGCGCTAGCTCTTCAGGCCACCCAAGTTCACAGTCCTTTGCGCTCGGGCGCCAGGGCGCCAGGTCCAGCCTCGAGGCAGGAGTCTGGAGGGGAAGTCAAGAAGAGGACTAGAGGCGAGATTGGGGCTCATCCATGCCCTCGGGCTTCCGGCTGGAGAGGGTCCCAGAGTCTCAGGGTCCCAGGCTGAACGGGCGCCAGCACCTGCGTTCTGGGCGGGGGAGGAAATTAGAACGAGGGAGCCGTCAGTTTCCGCCGAGTGAGCCGAGGCGGGGGCCGCCGCAGACTGGCCGGCGCCAGGGAGGAAACTCGGTCTCTACTCCAGCTGATAACTCCGCACCCCACACTGCCTCCACCCAGTTGGCGCCAAAGGACCACAGGCGGAGCTACCCCCGCCCACTTAGTAATGACACTAGTGGAAGGGGCCTCCCTTGTAGGCCTCCAAACAGAAAGACTATTTAGTGGGACCCGCGCGCCCACTTGCCCGGATCTTTTGGCTCCTGGGAGTGGGCAGAGGCAACCAGCTAATGCAATGCACGTGATGCTGAAATCGGTCCCATTTATTTCAAAGGACCAACGGATAAGTCACTAGTCCCTCTTTGCCTTTGATTTCCCCAAACTGAAGGAACTGACAACGTCAGGGTTTCCCACGCGAGCCTCCTCCTCAAGAACAGAACTCACCGGGAGGTGCCAGGATCGCCGGGTCAGTGGCAAAAGCTCCTCTTGTCGTTGGACATCACGAGTTCTGGGGTGAGCTCAGCTGTCTGAGAATGGAGAAGAAACGAGTTAGCGAAGGAACTCGGGGACCTGAAGGGTGATGGGGGTGGGTACCCGTAGCATCCCAGCCCGGACACTTAACCCGGCCCCGCCAGGCTGCTCCCACGCGCACCTGGATAGGGAGATGCGGACCGTCCGGGGGTCCAGGGGCCGGCTCGGCCAGGACCACCTGCAGGTCGAGGATGTAGTCTATGACACGCTGCAGGATTTCCACCTGGCTAAGCTGAGTGCCCCGCGGGACTCCGGGCACCAGTTCCCGCAGGCGCGAGTAGCAATGATTCATGTCGTCCAGGAGGCTCAGCGGCTCCTCGGCCGCCGGGCTCTTCCCGCGGCCCCGCGCGATGGCCAGGCTGCGTTCCGACAGACAGCACACCGCCTCGTAGCAGCCGCGCACCGGGCTCAGCGCCTTCATGCTGGAGAGCGAAGCTGGAAGTGTCCAAAGAACTAAGCAACCCAAAAAAACCACTCAGAGGAGCTAGCAATGCGAGCGCGCCTGCAGCTTGCTAGCTTTTATAGGGCCCGCTCCGACCCCACGCCCTTTATTCAAATTGACAGCACAAGCCCCACCCCTTCCTCCCCTGGGCTCCGCCTCCCCAGCCCTGGGCGTTCACAGCCTGCTTAAATTGCTAACAGGCTTCCTCCGGCTGGTCTGACGCCGAAGACCGCGGAGCCGCGGAATCAAAGAATGAGGAAGCACTGATACTGGGGAGAGGCGGGCCTCTTAGCCAGCATGGATTTAAAAAATCACTTAAAACCATTAACTTTAAAAATTTGCCTTTTTCTGGCGGCGCCCAACATCTTTGAGCTCCCTTGCCCCCTGCCCAGCACTGGTTCGAACCCATAGCTCAAAGGTCATAAACCTCTGAACGACTAAGAAGCTTTTTTTTTTCACATTCTCCCCCCCCCGAAGAATTTTCAAGGGAAACTTGTAAGGAATTAGTGCCGCCTTGTTCCCCAATTTGCTGTTCGTCTGACCTCCAGACTCACTGGCGTCAGGAATTATCTTGTGACCAGAGGGGAAAAAAATTAATTGCGGTGAAGCTGAGGTTACAATGAAGAAAACAGATTTGGGCTAGGCGCTGAGATTGCAGAAGGAGGGGAGGGGAGGTGGGGGCAAAGAACACGAGAGAGAGAGAGACAGACAGACAGACAGGAGAGAAGCAGCCTGACTGAATCCATGCTTTTCGCACGGAGAAAGAAGTGCTTTTGTCCCATGAACTCTTTAAGGAACAGAATATATACCCAGATGTGCTTTAGGAGTGAATTTGATTAGAATTTTGGACAGGCTTTCAAATATGAGGGAGCAGGAGAATCCTTTTCTAATATAAAACTTTTTAGAAGCCCCCCTCTACAATGGGTCAACAACTGGCTTTTAACTCTTGCTTCCACATTTGCACATTCCCCCCTTCCATATTCTGTGCACAAAACAATGGAAATTCCATGCCTTTGCTGTCTGTTTCTGCAGTGGAAGGGCAGCTCCATGAGAGACAGGAGAGGAATCGGCCAGGCAATCCGGATCCCATTGCCACAGGACCTTTCCGTCTTTTCCCCGCTTCCTAGACTTTGGAGAAACTATAGCTCCATCTTGGAACTGATCAGGTAGGATCACCACCACCACCACCACCACCACCGCTTTCTTCATCAATCAGCCAGTAAATATTTATGGAGTTGTTTCACATAAAACAGTGGCTTAGGCTCTCAAGAATCTCACAATGTGGGGAGACAAGATTAACACAGGAAACAATTAAGAGTTCAGTACTGTGTGGCACTGATTAACAGGACAATGGGAGCGCTGAGCTAGGACAGTTCCAGAAACAGTTATAGTTGGAAGGATACTAGACTAGGAATCCAGAACTCTGCGTTTAATATGCCATCCCTTGGCTATCTAAATTTGATTTTTTAAAAATGTTTTATTATTTTAATTTTATGTGTATAAGTGTATTGCCTGCATGTAAGTGCACCCATGTCATGTAATGCCTGTGGAGGTCAGAAGAGGGCGTCTGATCCCCTGGAACTGGAGTTAGAAACTGTTGTTAGTCACCACGTGGGTGCTGGGAATCAAACGCAGGTTCTTTTTTTGGTCTTTTCGAGACAGGGTCTCCCTGTAGCCCCAGCTGTCCTGGAACTCGCTCTGTAGGCCAGGCTGGCCTTGAACTCACAAAGAGCCGCCTGCCTCTGCCTCCCAAGTGCTAGGATTAAAGGCGAGTGCCACCACGCCTGGGAGCCAGTGCTCTTTACTGCTGAGCCATCCCCCCCTCTCCCCCCCCCCCGCCCCATCTAATTTTGAACAACGCCCAGGTACTCTGGCTTTGGTAGCCTTGTGAGAAAAACAAAGAAATGATTCTAAGGGATTATTTTAAATACTTTCTGAGATGAAAAATCTATGGTTTTGTGAAAATTGCACTGGCAGGTTTGGGATGGCAAAGGGCCAGGAGAAGGTGTATAAAATATGTCCGTTGTCACACCACAGGTAAGCAGCGAAGCTAGTCTCTCTAAACCTGTTCTTTTCCATCATGTCACAGGCTCTGTGTCCCAAGAAAGATGTCTTCAAAAGTCTTCTCCTTAAAATATTCATGTTTTCAAGGACAGTTCTTCCAGTATAAAAGAGGAGAAATAGCCTGTAACAACTAGTACTGCAGAAGAGCATGCTGTTTGGTCATGAAAAGGGAAATCGGTGGATATGGGGAGTCTGAATAACCAAACAGAGGCTCCTTTCTTAAGCTATCACGTGGACTTCTGCATGTTTGTGCAAAATAGTCAAGCCAGGAGGTTCTAGAAAAAGCAGTCTTTTAAAAAAAAGAAGGTGCCGGGCGTGGTGGCGCACGCCTTTAATCCTAGCACTTGGGAGGCAGAGGCAGGCGGATCTCTGTGAGTTCAAGGCCAGCCTAGTCGTGAGTTCCAGGACAGCTGGGACTACAGGGAAACCGTGTCTCAAAAAGACCAAAAAAAAAAAAAAGAAAGAAAGAAGGGGCTGGAGAGATAGCCTAGCGGTTAAGAACACCGACTGTTCTTGCAGAGGACCTGGGTTCAATCCCCAGCACCCACATGGCGGCTGAGAACCGTCTGTAACTCCAATTCCAGGAGAACTCCAGTTCCAGGAGTTCTGGAGAGACCCTCTTCTCACTTTCGCGGCATTGCACGACATGGGTACACAAACCTACATGCAGACAGTACACTCATACACATACAAAAATAAAATTAAAAAGAAAAAGAAAAAGCACAGTCTTCAGGGCCTGACAAACATATGTTCAAGTCTCTATTTGTTCTCTTTCGCTGATGGTGTAAACTTGGGATAAATCACTTTTCTGTTCCTTGGTTTTCCTGTCTATAAAATGGAGTTATTGAAACTGACTTCATTTGTTCAAAACATAATTCTCCAATACCTCTTCTCTGAAAAGCTGGAGACATACTCCCTCCTTGAGCTCTAGTTCAGCACCGGGGGCCAGGTGTGTGGTACATGCTCAGCCCACCCAGATTCTCCACTTTCCTCTCCCCTCTTCCACGGGCAGCCAGCACTGATGCCTTCAGGCTAGGATAGCGGTTTAGGGTTTGCAGAGTGCCTACAAGTTTATTTCCCACGATGCTCCCAGGCTGAAACGGCCCAAGGGCTGTGTGGCATGGGGCAGGCAGAAGGATGCAGAGGTTAGTTAGCAAGCTAAAGTCTGTCCTTTCCACACGAGTAAGTTGCCCTTGGACAATTTTCTTTCTTCCTGGGCCTTGTTTTGGGGGAGGGGAAGGGACGGAGGGGAGCAAATGACCTTTAAGGGTTTTTTTCTAACCTAAGAGTCTAATTCTGAAAAGACTGGGTTACGGTTGGGTTGGACGCACTGAATAGAGTTTAAACCCCAAAGACCCCTTTTCTGGTGCACAGCAGACTGGACGGCTCTCTCGGCCTTCTGCTACTTGTTGAGTGGTGGCGGGGCCTCAGCCTCTTATTCCAAACGCCTCTGAACTTTCTGTTCCCAGTTCGGCTCCTTTTACCAGCTTTTTCCCCCCTCTTGCATTTTTTATTTTTTATGAAAGGATGTCATTAAGGCTTTTGTCTGCGCTGTTTTTGTTTCAGAACTTTTCTCACAATCCTATTTTTTGTTGAGGAATCCGCTCCTTTGCCCAGCTGTGGGTCCCGGTCCCACAGCTGTGTTGATCTAAGACTCAGCCCCAGACAGCCTGGCGCCAGGGTGGGACGTCATGCGTTCACACAGGGATGCGTGTCCCAGGCAACCTTTCCTCGGGCAGGCACCGGCCGGCGACTGCCTCTTCCACCAATGAGCGCACGACACCCGAGATAGGGGCGTGGTTTACGCTGCCGGGGCCGGGCAGCAGCTTGGGATTCAGATTCAGAGACCTTGATAACGCTCCCTGAATTGGGGCCCTGTGAAGTCTCCCCCTTTCTCTGTTAGTTCTTCCTTCTGTTTATTCCTCTTCTTTGCACCTTCCTTTCTATTTGTATGCAGATAATTTTTCTCCTTGCCCCCTCCTTTTTTTTTTTTTTTTTTTTTAGTATCTCCTCCCAGTGTCTGGAATCATTTCGTAAGCATTTCCAGGAACTGGATCTTCCTCTGCCAAAATTATAAAAAGAAAAAAATCAATGTTGTGCTCTCGAATTTTTTTTTTTTTTGAGGAGTTGGCAGAACTGTAAGCTATACAGTTTGTCTTTAATTTTTTTTTTAAAACGTGTTGGCAAGTGGGGTCTCTGAGCTGTTAATGGCAAAGTCCGGGTCATGACGGTGAGGACTTCAGATATCTTTGCCTTGCACGGGGCTTCTATCAAGTTAGCTAGCTGTCTTCTCCCTCATGTGTAGCTGTGGGGCAAGGGAACTTAGGAATCTTATCCAAAGTTACTTGGGAGGTCTGTGATTGACCTGTGGCTGAGATCCAGGGCTCCTCCTCCCCTCATTCCCTAACCATTCTGAGGTGTAGCTCTCATAAGCATTAGGGGGTCTAATGTGTGCTCAATGTGGCCAGAGGCTGTATTTTTTTAGTTATTAATCTGTGTATGATACGTATGTGTGAGTGCAGGCACATACATGGCACAGGACATTGCATATCACAGCACATGTGTGGAGGTCAGAGGACAACTTTTGGGAATTTTTTCTCTCCATCTATTGTGGGTCCCACCTAGGGATAGAACGCAAGCCTTCAGATTTGCAGGGCAAATACTTTTACGCACTGAAGCATCTCATTGGCCCATGCATTTTCTGGTTACGTACCTGTTTGCTCAGAAGGTCGTTATAAGGATGTGCTGAGGGCTTTCTGGCCATACACACAGAACCTATCCCTTCTTCTCTAAGCAAATCTGGACCTCAAAGCACAGTCTAAATCCAGGTGATACAAGGAAAGCACAAAAGATTATAAATCAAGACCAGGCAGAAAGCTTTGCCCAGGCAATCTACCCTCACTCCATCTCAGAGGAAGGAAATTATATTTACCTACTCACAACTAGGAGGATCACAGTGGACAAGGATGGAAAGTGACCAAGTAGCCATCTTATGTATTAGGATGTGTTGGGTGGGCCAGGAGGTGTTCTGTGAGGGTGGCAGTTCCTATGGAGCCCATTCTCAGAAATTCCAGCACAGGAGTACTGGGACCTAAGTCCTTATGGGGAGCAGATCTTAGGGTACTTGGGGCTGGAGAGATGGCTCAGCAGTTAAGAGCACTGGCTGCTCCTGCAGAAGATCAGAATTTGAATCTCAGCCCCCACCCACATAACTCCAGTTCCAGGGGATCAGATACCTTCTTTTGACTTCTGTGGGTATCCCACAACATGGATATACTTAACATACATGTAGGCAATACATTTATACATAGAAAATGAAAATAATAAATAAAATTTTTTTCATAAATTTATTTTTATTTTTTTAACAAATCTAGACCCGTGTTCCCGCCCATTCCCCCACCCCGCCAGAGCTCATGCATTCTGCCAAACATGCTTTTCATCTCTTAGTCTTTCTCAGTATTCTCCATGAGGAAGTTGACTATTTTGAGCAGAAGTTCACTGTTTCAGTCAGTTCTTTGACGCAGTCCTTTCTGTTGTTGTTGTTGTTTCCAATATGCATTACACCCGACTGCTTTGGACAAAAGCTCAGGGGACCCTACACAAGAAATACTTACAACTGGGTAATTGGCACTGGCATCCACAGATGAGGGATACCATTCGTCGTTTGTTTTTCTGGGACTGTGTTACTTCACTCAGCATGATGTCCTCTAGCTCCAGCCATTTTCCTGCAAAGCTCGTGATGTCGTCTTTCTTTACTGCTGCATAGAACTCCATTGTGTAGATGTACCACATTTTCTCTATCCA
>VZQC01004831.1:3994930-4017078 GCA_009823505.1 Rhizomys pruinosus
TGTGCCTTACACTCAGCCCAGTAGGTCTCCGGGATGCTGTGTGGTGTGCCTTACACTCAGCCCAGTAGGTCTCCGGGATGCTGTGTGGTGTGCCTTACACTCAGCCCAGTAGGTCTCCGGGATGCTGTGTGATGTGCCTTACACTCAGCCCAGTAGGTCTCCGGGATGCTGTGTGATGTGCCTTACACTCAGCCCAGTAGGTCTCCGGGATGCTGTGTGATGTGCCTTACACTCAGCCCAGTAGGTCTCCGGGATGCTGTGTGATGTGCCTTACACTCAGCCCAGTAGGTCTCCGGGATGCTGTGTGATGTGCCTTACACTCAGCCCAGTAGGTCTCCGGGATGCTGTGTGATGTGCCTTACACTCAGCCCAGTAGGTCTCCGGGATGCTGTGTGATGTGCCTTACACTCAGCCCAGTAGGTCTCCGGGATGCTGTGTGATGTGCCTTACACTCAGCCCAGTAGGTCTCCGGGATGCTGTGTGATGTGCCTTACACTCAGCCCAGTAGGTCTCCGGGATGCTGTGTGATGTGCCTTACACTCAGCCCAGTAGGTCTCCGGGATGCTGTGTGATGTGCCTTACACTCAGCCCAGTAGGTCTCCGGGATGCTGTGTGATGTGCCTTACACTCAGCCCAGTAGGTCTCCGGGATGCTGTGTGATGTGCCTTACACTCAGCCCAGTAGGTCTCCGGGATGCTGTGTGATGTGCCTTACACTCAGCCCAGTAGGTCTCCGGGATGCTGTGTGATGTGCCTTACACTCAGCCCAGTAGGTCTCTTTTCTTTTAGCCATTGTGCTTTTAAAATGTCTCTATGTAATGGGGCTGGAGAGATGGCCTAGTGGTTAAGAGTGCCAACTGCTCTTGCAGAGGACCCAGTTTCGATCCCCAGCACCCACATGGCGGCTGAGAACCGTCTGTAACTCCAATTCCAGGAGAACTCCAGTTCCAGGGGAATCCGACCCCCTCTTCTGACCCCCGCGGCATTGCACGACACGGGTGCACAAACCTGCATGCAGACAGTACATTCATACACATACGAAAATAAATAAATAAAAATTTTAAAAAATGTCTCTATGTAAAAAGTCTATATATAAATATAATTTATAATTTTTCATTTACTTTCTGTCAATCCTGGGCAAGCTTATTTTCATTTTTTGTTATTATTATCATTAGGGTTTTGTTTTGTTTTGTTTCAGAGATAGGGTCTTGCTATGAACCCAGGCTGACCTGGACTTTACTATGTAGCTCAGGCTGGCATCAGACTTGTGGAGTTCTTACTGCCTCTGCCTCCTGAGTGCTAGGATTACAGGCAGGTATGTGCCTGATACTTTTTGGTTTTGTTCTTTGAGACAGGGTTTTCCTATAGCCCCACCTAGCCTTGAACTTGTTATGTAGACCAAGCTGGCTTTGATCCCACAGAAATCTACCTGCCTCTGCCTCCCTATTTAATACATACAGTAGGCACTGTTCTAAGTACTTTATAAGTATTAGCTTATTTTATCATCATAACAGCTGTTGACAAAGGTATTGTTAGGCCGCTTTATACAAAAGAAAGCTGAGGAGCCAGGAGTAAGTGCCCTCCTACAGAATCCTCACGAGCCCTGATTCCATGGACACTTGGAGCCAGACAACCATTACATTGCAGGGAATTTAGTGGCATCCTCTGACCTGCCTCTACCAGATGCCAGCAGCAACCCCCATCTGAATTGCAACAAACTAAAATATGTTCAGACTTTGCCAAATGTTCCCTAAAGGCAAAGTTAACCCTATTTGCAAACTGTTGTCTTATGAGATCCTAGGGAGGGTTACCTGAGCTAATGTAGGTGACATACCTGTATGCATTCCACACAATCCACTGAACCTTGATGTCTGGGGCTCCCAGCAGCCTCTTGCTCTCTACTAATTTTGAAAATATGTCAGGTATGCTGGTCACTTTTCATTCCAGCAATCATAGGCAGAGGCAAGCGGATCTCTGTAAGTTCAAAGTGTGCGGTCGCGGGAAGGGAGGCTGGAGCGATGGCGCCATAGTTAAGAGCTGCTGTTCACAGGGCATGGTGGCACACTCCTTTAATCCCAGTCAGGCAGATCACTGACTGAGACTTCAAAGCTAGACTGTTTATATAGCAAGTTCCAGGCCAGTTGGGGCTACAGGGAGACCCAGTCTCAAAAAGACAAAAAGAATGGGGCTGGAGAGATGGCCTAGCGGTTAAGAGCACCGACTGCTCTTGCAGAGGACCCGGGTTCGATCCCCAGCACCCACATGGCAGCTAAGAACCGTCTGTAACTCCAATTCCAGGAGAACTCCAGTTCCAGGGGAATCCGAGACCCTCTTCTCACCTCTGTGGCATTGCACACAGAGGTGTACACAGGTGCACAAACCTACATGCAGACAGTACATTCATACACATACAAAAAATAAGTAAAATTAAAAAAAAGACAAAAACAAAAAACAAAACAAAACAACAAAAAAACCCCAGCAACAACAAAAACCCCAAATCTTGCCAGCCCAATCCCTGCCACTGATGGGCCAAGGGACCTCAGCTGAATCCCTTTTCCTCCATGAGACTTAGCTTCCCCATGTGTACAATAAGGGGCTGACCTAGAAGCCTTTCAGAAGGGCTCATTGCAGAGCTCAGTGACTGAGTGATTCATACCAGATACAAACAAATTTCCCTCACAAAGTCCAAATTCTTCCCTGGACTTAGTCATTCCAGGGTTTGAACTTTCTCGCAGAAACCATTTGAAAAATTCTTCCAGCTTAGGGGAGAAAAAAAAAGCTATTAAAAGAAAGTAAAAGTTTCAATGTGAGTCCTAAGCAAACAGGCCTGAAACAATACACACACACACACACACACACACACACACACACACACACACACACTACCCGCCCAAGGTATAGCTACGAACAGGATATGAAACCTTGTAGACAGTGCAGAGAAATGATTCACAGGCCTTTGGAGATGCTTCTATTTCAAGGCATGATCCGCCCACTGGATCTGGAGGCTCCAGAAACAAAATAAACCTTCAAGAAACCACATTTCTTATCTCAAGGCAAAGCAGTCTGTTCAGGCCTTAAGGGCTCCAAACAGAAGACAAGGTTGAGACCTGTGAATTCCTTTTCTGTTTAGTGTCAAGCTTCAAGCTGCTGGCTTAAAGAAAAGTCTTTTGCATTCACCTTCGCTTGGCTGACCCAGGTTTATAGCCACATAGTCCCACAGCTTCATAGCCCAGCCTTTGATTTCACAAGATCAGGGTAGCAAGGGGCCTCAGGGTGGCTGTGTCCTACCAGAACTGGGGCTAAACATTCCAGCTACTCCAGCTGTGCCCAGTGCCTGGTTTTGAATGTATATACCATATTTTACTTGCCCCAGGCAGGAAACATGAATTTTAGCACATCATTTAAGATTTCATGCTTTTATATAAAATGGAAAAATAAAAGTAATTTATGTGCTGAGGGTGTGGCTCACTTCCCTAGCACCTGAGAGAGCTCCCAAGTTCCATCCCTGGTACAGAAAAAAGTAATATATTCATCAACAAGATGTTCATTTTTTTTCTTCTTTTCTACTGGTGATAGAAATAGACAAGGCTGGGTGTGGTGGTGCAAACCTGTAAACCCAGCACATAAGAGACAGGAGGTTTGTTGTAGGTTTGAGGCCAGCCTGGTCTACCTAGGAAGTTCTGTGTTAGGCAGGACTACATAGTGAGACTATCTCAAAAGAAAATAAAATTAAAAAGAATAAGTATGGTGGCACAGGCCTTTAATCCCAGTACTCAGAGGTAGAGGTAGGTGGATCTCTGTGAGTTTATGGCCAGCCTGGTCTACATAGTGAGTTCTAGGCCAACTGGGGCTACAGGGAGACCCTGTCTCAAAAAAAAAAAAAAAAAATATATATATATATATATATATGAATATATTAAACTATTCCCTATAGGAAATTCCCTGCATAAAGTGTAATACCAAAGTTGGAGCAAAATTGAAAGAAATGCAAATATTTATGACACAGTTAAATACATTCTCATCTGTACTTACCCTTGGGTTTTTTTTTTTTAGATTTAGAAACCCTCTAACTTTCACTGATGCTCATTTGCCCTGCAGAAGTCCAGAATCTTTCAGAAAGGAACACCATATGTCCCCAATTCCTTTTCTTTCTTTCTTCCTTCCTTCCTTCTTTCCTTCCTTCCTTCCTTCCTTCCTTCCTTCCTTCCTTCCTTCCTTTCTTCCTTCTTCTCTTCCTTCTGTTTAGAGACAGTCTTGCTATCTAGCCTATCTGGCTTTAGACTCACAGAAATCCTCCTGCCTCAGACCTGCAGGTGCTGGGATCATAGGCACACACCACCACAACTGGCCCTCACAGGTCCTCCAGGGTCCGATTCAAAGCTTACTTCTCTTATGAAGCATTTGCAGGCCCGCGTGACCATAGCCTTCCTCTCCTCTATTTAGGACAGGTTTCGTGTTCTCTCCTTGGCCCATCTGCTCTGTTCTCTCTTTCCTGCTCCTGTCCCGATCTTACCTAACTTATATTCAGGGAAAGAGGACAAGGCTTGGTGTCTATTCAGTGCTTTCTTGATGCTGAGCATCTTACTAGCTCTTTATTGTATACTATGTGTCTGATTCATTTTTTTTTTAAAGACCAATTTTTTTTTATTTTATTTATTTTTGTATGCATATGAATGTACTGTCTGCATGTAGGTTTGTGCACCCGTGTCATGCAATACCGAGGAAGTCAGAAGAGGGTCTTGGATTCCCCTGGAACTGGAGTTTTTTATCTGTATGAATGTACTGTCTGCATGTAGGTTTGTGCACCTGTCATGCAATGCCACGGAGGTCAGAAGAGGGCGTTGGATTTCCCTGGAATGGGAGTTAAAGATGGTTCTTAGCCACCATGTGGGTGCTCAGAATCGAAACCATGTCTCTGCAAGAGAGAGGAGTCGGCGTTCTTAATCGCTGAGCCATCTCTCCAGCCCTGTGTCTGATTCATAAAAAAAGTTTAAGTGCAGGACATGGTAATCCCAGAACCCAGGAGGCAGTGGAAGGCAGATCTCTAGGCCATCTTGGTTTATATAGAGAGCTCCAGGCCAGCTGGGACTACAACAGGGAGACCCTGTCTCAAAAAGACAAAAAAAAAAAAAAAGTTTAAGTGTTTTTAATTGAATGAAGGGCTACGAATTTCATATATAGTCTTTTTGAGACAGGATCTCCCTTAGCCCCAGCTGGCCCAGAACTTGCTATGTAGACTAGACCAGACTGGCTTTAAACTCACAGAAGAGATCTGCCTGCCTTTGCCTCTCAACTGCTATGTTTAAAGGCATGCACCACCACATAGGGCTTGTTCTTTATTTCTACAATGAATTTTAAAACTCTCATCAGCCAGGCATAGAGGCATATACTTATAATTCTAGAGGTCAGAAGGCTAAGGCAGGAGGATGGAAAGTTCAAGGTTACATAGCAATCCACATGATGGAAGACGAGAATGTCAAGACATGACCTCCATATGATATGTGTGTGAACATGTACACACACTAAATAAATAAATAATAATAAATAAATAATAAAAACAGAAGTCAGGCGTGGTGGTGCATGCCTTTGATCCCAGGACTCAGAAGGCAGAGGCCGGCAGATCTCTGAGTTCAAGGCCAGCCTGGTCTACATAGTGAGTTCCAGGACGGCTGGGGCTAGAGGCAGACCATGTCTCAAAAAGACCAAATAAATAAATAAATAATAAATAAATAAATCAGAAAAGCCATCCTACCATTATCTCCCCCAGGAGATAGTAGGCAGCACTATGCCATAGAGTGGTTGTGCCCCTGGCTGGTCTGCTGTTCATGGTCAGTGAAGACTTGCTGAACCCAGTGGTAGTGGTGGTGATATAATGGGTTGAAATTATGTGCCCCCCCCCAAAAAAAAGTCCAACCCCTGGCACCTATGAAGATGATCTTGTTTGGAAACAGACTATTTATAGGTATAATTATGGGTTTTTTTTGTTTGTTTGTTTGTTTGGTCTTTTAAAGACAGGGTCTCCCTGTAGCTCTGGCATCCTGGAACTCACTATGTAGACCAGGCTGACCTTGAACTCACAGAGATCCGCCTGCCTCTGCTTCCCAAGTGCTAGGATTAAAGGCTTGTGCCACCACGCCCGACAATTATGGATTAAAAAAAATTTTTTTTATTAATTTTATTTATTTATGTATGTGTATGAATGTATTGTCTGCATGCAAGTCTGTGCACCCATGTCATGCGATGCCACGGAGGTCAGAAGAGGGTGTCGGATTCCCCTGGAACTGGAGTTCTCCTGGAATTGGAGTTTCAGACGGTTCTCGGCCGCCATGTGGGTGCTGGGGATCGAACCCTGGTCCTCTGTAAGAGCGGTCGGCACTCTTAACCGCTAGGCCATCTCTCCAGCCCCCAATTATGGATTTTTTTAAAGACAGAGAGAGTCTCTCCGTGTAGCCCTGGTTGGCCTGGAATTAGCTACACAGATGAGGCTGCCTTTGTACATTGTGAAGTACGCTGTGCAGTACCATGACCAGCAATCCTGAAATAAAATCATCTTATATTTAGGGTCTTAAATGCAAGAACAGGTGTTCTTATAAGAGAGGATAAGATTGAAGACAGAAGCCAGGCCCAGTGACACAGGACTGTAATTCCAGTTACTCTGGAGGCTGAGGTATGAGAATCAAATGTTTAAGGCCAGCCTAGACAATGTAGTGAGATCCTGCCTCAAAATAAAACAAAAAGAGGGCTGGGGATGTAGTTCAGTATTAGAGCACTTGCCCAGCATGTGTGCCACCCTGGGTTCCATTCCCAACACACACACACACACACACACACACACACACACACACACACACACACAGAAACAGAGAGACGATTTGCTAGTAAAAATGGAAGCTGAGCCACGCATGATGGTGCATGCCTTTAATCCTAGCCCTTGGGAGGCAGAGGCAGGTGGATCTCTGTGAGTTCTAGGCCAGCCTGGTCTACAGAGTGAGTTCCAGGACAGTCGGAGCTCCAGGGAGACCCTGTTTCAAAAAAAAGACAAAAAAAAGCCGGGCGTGGTGGCGCACGTCTTTAATCCTAGCACTTGGGAGGTAGAGGCAGGCGGATTCTTTGTGAGTTCAAGGCCAGCCTGGTCTACAAAGTGAGTTCCAGGACAGGGTGCTGCAGGGAGACCCTGTCTCGAAAAGACCAAAAACAAAAAAACAAAAAAACAAACAAACAAAAAAAAGGAAGCTGAGATGAGAGTTATGAAACCCCACAGCACAGACTGCTAAGGGCTCTGGCAAGCAGTATAAACTAGAAGAGTCGGTATCTTGTTCCAACCCTATAATCCCAGCACTCCAGAGACAGAGGCTAGAGGATAACCAATTTGAAGCTGACCAGGGCTACACAGCATGGTCAGGGCAGCATGGGGTATGAGACTCAAAAGAATGAGGAAAAGGAGAAAGAGGAAGAGGAAGAGAAGGAGAAGGAGGAGGAAAAGGAGGAGGAGGAGGAAGAGGAGGAGGGGGAGGAGGAGGAGGAAGAGGAGGAGGGGGAGGAGGAGAAAGAAGAGGAGAAGAAGGAGAAGGAAGAGGAGAAGGAAGAGGAGAAGGAGGAGGAGGAGGAGGAGGAGGAGAAGGAGGAGGAGGAGGAGGAGGAGGAGGAGGAGGAGGAGGAGGAGGAGGAAGAGGGAACAATCCTGGCAGCATCTTGGTCTGGGGCTGCTGGCCTCCGGAGCTGTAGAAAACCACTGCTGTAAGTCACCACATCTGTGGCGGCTTGTTACTGCAGCCCTAGGAGATGAATCCTAGGAGAGAGTGGGAGGAGAATCCTGGCTGAGAATCTACCTGCTCCTTCTGCAGATCTACCTTGCACACCTGCTTATTACACGACTTTAGTACTTGACATTGCTCCTCTGAGACTCAATGTCATCCTTGTCCACCAGGACAGTCATAGAAATAGCTACAGTTAGGCCGGGCATGGTGGCACACGCCTTTAATCCTAGCACTTGGGAGGCAGAGGCAGGCGGATCTTTGTGAGTTCAAGGCCAGCCTGGTCTAGAGTGAGTTCCAGGACAGCTGGGGCTACAGGGAGACCCTTTCTCGAAAAGACCAAAAAAAGAAATAGCTACTGTTTGTAGAATTCCAGGCAGTGGGCTCAGCCCTTTACCACCCCGAGACAGACTGGATGGTAGCAGGGGATCCCAATGACAAGGGCACTGGATTTGCAACTGACAGGGCCACACTGTCATATATGAAGATGCCACTTGGCACTGAATCAGACAACGTGACAGTTCACGGAAAGAGCAAGGACGCAGAGTGAGACAGAACAAAGTTCAAACCCTGCCTCTGGGCTGGATGAGCCTGTGGGATCTGCCTGTGCCGCCAAATCCTCCATCAACTGCAAAATGGGGACAGTACTGCTCCCTCCCTATCCTAGCTTGCTTTCTGTTGCTGTGATAAACACTGTGACTACAAGCAACTTGGAGAGGTAAAAGTTTATTTCAACTTATGCTTCCAGGTCACAGGGCATCACTGAGGGAATCAGAGCAGGAACTCAAGTAGGAGCAGAAGTGGCCCTGGAGGAGGAATGAACACTGCCTACTGCTTTGTGTACTTGTGTTCTTATACAGCTTGGTTTCTTATACGGCACAGGCTCATCTGCCCAGGAAGTGCACTATGCACAGTGGGCTGGAGCCTCACATCAATCATCAACCCAGACAATTTCTCACACACAGGGCTATAGGCCTGATCTGATTGAAGTAATGCTACAGTTGAGGTCCCTGCTTCCCAGGTGAGTTTTGATTGTATCAAGTCAACAATAAACACTAACCAGAACACTCCCTCATGTGGATTCAGTTGAGGGACAGGAGAGAAAGCATGTAATTCCAAGCTGTGCTGCACTTAGTAGGTCATCAGACCAAGTGGGTGGTACTGCTCAAGATAATGGTTCATAATGAGACAGTCCAGGAAGAGCCAGTAAGAACTCTACAACAGCTGGAGGCTAATTTTCCCAGAGGAGAATGATGGACAGTGAGGGCCTCTTGGGCAGCTGTTTCCTGGGGCTCTGATGTCACCGGCCCATCCAGGAGGCCATGGTACCCGCGACTGCTGTTGCCTCCCAGCTGGCGGGTTCATTTCACTTCCTGCACCCCTTGCCTGCCCTCGCCTGCTTTCTCATGACCCCGGGAGGCAGCTGGACTCTGATTCAATGACCAAAACTCATCTATAAGTTGGGAGAACAGGGGCTCCTCTCTGCTCCCCGGGCCTGCTGTACCTCAGGAGGGACCCTACAGAATGGCACTTGTCCAGTGATTTTAAAACTGATTTCCAAGCCAGGCATGTTAGCACACACCTTTAATCCCTATGCTTGGGAGGCAGAGGCAGGCGGGTCTTTGTAAATTCAAGGCCAGCTTGGTGTAACGTAGTGAGTTCCAGGCCAGCTGGGGTTACAGGGAGACCCTGTCTCAAAAAGACTAAATAAATAAATAAATAGGGGCCAGGTGTGGTGGCACAGGCCTGTAACTCATCACTAAATACACAGAGGCAGGCAGATCTCTGTGAGTTTGAGGCCAGCCTGGTTTGCATGATGAGTTACAGTCTGCTCTTGCAGAGGAGCCAGGTTCGATTCCCAGCACCTATATGGCAGCTAAGAACTGTCCTTAACTCTAATTCCAGGGGATCCAACATCTTCTTCTGACCTCCTCAGCATTGTACGCCATGGTTACACTCACATACATGCAGGCAATATACTCATACACATAAAATTAAAATATATATTAAAAATAGATTAAAAATGAAACCCTGATGATCTCAGTTTGATTCCCAGAACTCATCTGAAGGTGAAAGGAGAGAAATAAGTCCACAAAAGTTTCCTATGGTCTCCACAGGCATGCCACGGGGTGCCTAGCCACATACATGGACATCATGTGGACTCACACGTCCACAGGCATGCCACGGGGTGCCTAGCCACATACACGGACATCATGTGGACTCACACGTCCACAGGCATGCCACGGGGTGCCTAGCCACATACACGGACATCATGTGGACTCACACGTCCACAGGCATGCCACGGGGTGCCTAGCCACATACACGGACATCATGTGGACTCACACGTCCACAGGCATGCCACGGGGTGCCTAGCCACATACACGGACATCATGTGGACTCACACGTCCACAGGCATGCCACGGGGTGCCTAGCCACATACACGGACATCATGTGGACTCACACGTCCACAGACATGCCACGGGGTGCCTAGCCACATACACGGACATCATGTGGACTCACACGTAATAGTAATAAATCAAAATTAATAAAACAAATCTCAAAGGTGGTCCTGGCAGTCACTGAGGCGGCTCAGCTCTTCTATGGTTCCCTTTGTTGTCCCTCTTTCGCCTCCAGTGTGGCTGTCTCTGATGATGTCATCAAAGTGTTCAATGACATGAAGGTGCCCAAGTCTTCAATGCCAGAGGAAGTGAAGAAACACAGGAAGGCTCTCTCTGCCTGAGAGAGGACAAGAGCATCTTGGAGAAGAGCAGGAGAAACCTGGCAGGTGATGGAGGCCACACTGCGCATGAGCCCTGCCCACCTGTGTCAAGATCCGCCACATAAAGACTAGTGCTGTGCTCTCTAGAGACAGCCTATGGGACCCAGGAGAGCAAGATGGAAGGCCTGGTGTCATGTAAGTGTGCATCCCCTGAGAGCAAGGTAATCCACACCAGCTCCAAGACACCATTAAGAAGCTGATGGGTTTTTTTCATTTCACTTTCTGTCTTTTTGAGATAGTCTCCCTGCAGCCCCAGCTGGCCTGGAGCTCACTATGTACACCAAGCTGGCCTTGAACTCACAGAGATCCATCTGCCTCTCCTTTCCAAATGCTGGGACTAAAGGCATGTGCCACCAAGCCCGGCTCTATTTTTACAATTTTCAGCTTTATTATTTCAGTCTTGTATGTATGTCTAATGCACTTTGATCCTCTCTTACCACCCTCCCATTCCTGCTGAGCTCTTTCTTTTTCTCAACAAGCTCCTCAGAATGAGGTGGAGACTCATAAGCTCTGACCTCTACAATTAAAAAAAAATTATGTGATGGATCTCTATGAGTTCAAGACCAGCCTGGTCTATATAGTAAGTTCCAGGACAACTCGGGCTACAGGGAGACCCTGTCTTAAAAAGACCAAAAAAAAAAAAAAAAAAGATTATGTGTATGACTGTATTGCCTGCATGTTTGTAAGTGTACCTGTGTTGTGCAATGCCTTCAAAGGTCAGAAAAGGGCATAGGGTCTCTTGGAACTGGTAAGTTACTGATGGTTGTTATCTGCCACGTGGGTGCTAGGACCTGGACCTGGGTCCTCTACAACTACTCAGGTGCTCCTAACCACTGAGTTATCTCTCCAGCTCTCCTCACATTTTTTTTTGGACACACCGAGTTATTTAGGGCTGCTTGCATGAGCATCTGGGAGGGGATGCTATTTACTTGAACAAGGCAGCTTACTAATGGCTACACCACTGAAGAATGTAACTCCCTTCCTCCCACCCAGCAACCATAACCAGCTCAGGGTGGGGTGAGGCCTCTTAAGCCATGACCCTTACAATTCTTGTTTACATCATTTTATAAATAAAGGAATTGAAGCTCACCGAGATATGCTGTCTTTCCTGAAGTCACACAGCACACCTTGACCTTGAGTTCAGAGACCATAGATCAAAACACTGTCTTACTTTGCCTAGCTGATGTCTGTTTGAGTTTGGCTGGACCATTCAGGCCATTCCAGAGTCTGGGCATGACTGCCTCCTGAGAGGCACGGGAAGGTCGTGGGCTTCGCTTTCCCTGCCCTGTCCTCTCCAACCTTCCAAATGAAGTCCCTGATGTCCAAGGTAGAGAAAGGAATTGTGGCTCTTGAAAAGGCTGGCGTGAGAGTCCACAGCAATCTTCCGGGATTGCGCAATCTCGACAAGTGCTGAGACCGTGACTCAAGACTTTTACGTCAAGAAGGAAATTCCAAACAAGGAATAACTAGTTCAGAGAGCGTCCTTCCACAGCTGTGGCTGCCTCAGCCTCTGACTTGGCTCTTTAGTCACTACCAGCATCTGGAATGCAGATGGAACCCAGTCCCCCTCCCCCAGGCTCCCTTTTCCCAGGTGAGTGGGAAGACTCTGAAGCCTTCTGAGCTGATGCTCTAGTCTAGTGGTTCTGGGTTCTGGTCGTAGCTTAGTGCTCAGCCGCTGGTGCCTTTGGTAAGTTTCTGGTCCTCCACATTCTTATCCAAAGATTAACCAGAAGCCCAATGTGGTAGTTCATGCTGATAATCCCAGCAGTCAGAAGGCTATAGCAGGAAGATCGCAAGTTCCAGGCCAGCCTGGGCCACTTAGGGAGACCCTGTAAAAAAAAAAAAAAAAAAAAAAAAAAAAAAAGAGTAAATAAAAAATCCAAACCCAAAACAAATTAATGGGTGAAGGTGCCGGGTGGGGACTAACTAAGACTGCAGACGCCCGCTCCCTGGGGACTCTGGACAGGACACCAGCTTCAAGAGGCCTGAGTCTTTGTTGTGCTTACTGCTGTGTCCCAGGGCTTAGAATGTTAACCAGCATAGAGAGGACTACTGAGTGCTTTTCTCATCACTGTGACAAAATACCTGTCAAAAGCAACTTAGGGAAGGAAGGGTTTATGTTGGCCCCAGTGTGAAGGTACAGAGCATCATGGCAGAGAAGGCATGGTGGCAGCGTAAGGTGGGGGGTCACATGGCATCCTCAGTGCAGAAGCAGATAAAGACACAAATGCTACTAGTGCTCAGTTTGCCCCCCCCACTGTTCCATATAGGACCCCAACCTATGGAACAGTGCCCCTCACAGGTCTTCCATCTCAATTAATCAAATCTAGAAAATCCCTCATAGACATGCCTAGAAATCTATCCTCTAGATGATTCTAGATCCTGTCAAACTGAGACTCAATATTAACCATCATACAGCCCCTTAGTAAGTATAGAAGAATGAATGGCCAAGCGTGGTGGTGCACACCTTTAATCCCAGCACTCAGGGAGGCAAAGACAGGCAGATCTCTGTAAGTTCAAGATCAGCCTGGTCTACATAGTGAGTTAGTGAGTTCCAGGACAGCTGGGTCTACAGGGAGACCCTGTTTCAAAAAGACCAAAGTGGGGGGAATAAATGAAAGTTCTAGCACCATGACGAGCACATAGTAGGTACTCAGGATCTTGTTGTTATTGTTATTATTATTAAATTTTTTAACATTTTATTTATTATTTCATATGTATGAGTGTACTGTCTGCATGTAGGTAGGTGCACCAGTGTTGTGCAATGTAGTGGAGGTCAGAAGAGGGTATCAGATTCCCCTGGAACTGGAGTTAAAGACGGTTCTTAGCCGCCATGTGGGTGCTGGGAATCGAACCTGGGTCTTCTGCAAGAGCAGTCAGTGCTCTTAACTACTGAGCTATTTCTCCAGCCCCATATTATTATTATTGTTGTTGTTGTTGTTATTATTGATTCTCAAAAGGGAATCCCTACTGTTTACTATCTCTCTTTGTTTCTCTGTCTCCATCTCTGTCTGCAGTTCTGGGTGTGTGCGTGCGTGCCTGTGCATGTATGTGTGCGCGTGTGTGCGTGCCTGTGCATGTTTGTGTGCCTATACGTGTGTGTGTTTTAACTTTTGGTGTCCTGGTTGATCTTACATGGATTTACTCCTTTGAATCAGGGTCCCAGTCCCTGGATACCTGAGCTGGTTAGATGAAGTTGGGCAGATGAGAGCTCAGTTTTCTGAAGTTCAAGTGGAGTGAGGCATTGGGTCTCACTCAGGGATGCTCCCTGTGAGGCTTAGGTACTGCCGTCTGCTCTGCAGTTACCCTTCCTCCTAATTGTGATTTCACTGCACATCTCTTGAGATGTTCCGCAAGATGGATTCATCCTGGGGTCCAGGGACCTCCTTTCTGCAGCTTTATGGATGGACAGATCACGAAAGCACCTTGATAGACAGAGAAATGCGCTCCTTGCATCAACCAAGGTCCCTAGCAAAGAAAGCAGAGGCCTGGCTTGGGAGGGGGCATTGTCCCTTGATAACCAACAAGTAATTAAGTAATTATTACATAACAGTTCTTATTCTAGAGTAATACCTGTGGGTTGGGGATGTAGCTCAGCCTAGCAAGCATGCAGCCCTGGGTTCGATTCCCAGCATCACATAACAGCCAGACGTGGTGATGCATGCCCATAAGCCCAGTACTGTGAAGGTGGAGACAAGGTCATCCCACATCCCATGGAGAGTTTGAGGTCAGCTTGGGAAACCTGAGACTGTTTCCAAAAAAAAAAGTTTTTAAATAGAGGAATACACATACATACAAAGATGACTGATTCCTCTTGCAATAGCAGTGACAGGGAAAATCTTGAAATGCCAAATAGTCAGTGTGCTGTTATTGTTTTGGGGTGCTGAGTTTGAACCCAGGGTCCTGCAAATAATGGGCAAGAACTAAGCTCTGCCTGTAGTCCCATCATTCAGTGTTTCCTTTTCTTTTATTATTTTGGTCTTTTGGAGACAGGGTCTCCCTGTATCTTCAGCTGGCCTGGCTCTCACACTGTAGACCAGGCTGGCTGGGATCTCACAGAGATCCACCTACCTCTGCCTACGGAGTGCTGTGATTAAAGGCATGTGCCACCATGCCTGGCCATTCAGTGTTTTAGTGGAACCTGGGATTTAATTTACAGAAGCGATGACAGTGGGGTCTGTGCACTCAGTGGGGAAGCCCAGGGCAGATCAGCAGGAGACTGTGAGGTAAGCATGGCCCAGAGCCTTGAATGTGGTTTCTGTGGCCGCCCACAGAAGGGAGGACAAAGCTTCAACAAGGTCACTATTATATAAAGATCATTTGAGTCCTGCAGGCAGGTCTCTAGGTTCCTTGTATCTGGCCTGGGGTGGCTTAGGTCAGGGGAGATACTGAGTTGGTTTGTCAAAGCTGGACAAAGGTCTTGGTTGGAGATAGGGCTTGTCTGGTTAGTATACGGAAAACATGGTCACAAGAAAGTTGTTCACTATCACTAGGAATTAGCTAGCCCTGGGTGGGGCAGCCTCTCATGGATCAGTAAATACCTAGAAGTCAAAGCACCAGAAGACAGAGGCAGATCTGGGAGACCGAAACAGGAGAGAGAGACAGAGAAAGAGAGACAGAGAGGCAGAGAGTGCTAATGGTTATGTTTGAAAGGGTGTTTGGTGCCAGGTGTGGTGGCACACGCCTTTAATCCCAGCAGAGGCAGGTGGATCTCCGTGAGTTCAAGGCCAGCCTGGTCTACATAGTGAGTTCTAGGACAGCTGGGAGTACAGGGTGACCCTGTCTCAAAAAGACCAAAAAAATTAATAAATATATAAAAAATAAAAATTTAAACTTAAAAAAAAAGTTTGTCTGGGGTTGGGGAGGAATGAGTGAGAGGTCTTTTACTGTATCTGCACTTGATCTCAGCCCAGAGGCTGAGAAGCGATGTTCTACAACATCTGTATGTTCTGATGGTAAATGCAACCTCATGTGTTATCTTCTTTAATTATTTTTTTTCTATATAGCCCTAGGCTGGTCTTGAACTCATGATCCTTTGGCCTCAGGTTTCCAGCTTCAGCTTGGCCATCCACATAACTTGAAAGAATGGATAAGCCGGGCGTGGCAGCGCACACCTTTAATCCTAGCACTTGGGAGGCAGAGGCAGGTGGATCTTTGTAAGTTCAAGGCCAGCCTGGTCTACAATGTGAGTTCCAGGACAGCTGGGGCTACAGGGAGACCCTGTCTCAAAAAGACCGGAAAAAAAAAAAAAAGAATGGATAGCCACATGATAGATGACAGATAGATGATTGATTGATAGATGATAGATAGACAGACAGATAGTTATGGGGTGACACACCCCACACTACAGGCAGTGAGCATGGAGACCCCTCCAGAGGAGCCCCCATCCTGTGTTCTCAGCACCCCCCAGGCTTTGCCATGGCTGACCAGCTGACTGAAGAGCAAGTTGCAGAGTTCAGGAAGGCTTCTCCATCTTCAAGGATAGGGACTTTTTACCACCTAGGAGCTGAGGACCATGATGAATGAAATGGCCGGGACAGGCCCCAGCCATTTCACGGCTGTAGCAAATGACCCATGAAGTAGACACAGAAGGGGACAGAACCATGGACCATGCTGACCAGAACGATGAAGGATTCAGACAGCAAGGAGCAGAACCAAGAGGGGCTCAGAGTCTTCAACAAGTTTGGGAATCAATACATTTGCGCCATGAATTTTTCTCCGGGGAGAAGCTGACAGATGAGGACAAAGACGGAGCCCTCGGTAGCCCAGGGTAGCCTGGAACTTGGAATCCAGAGAGGATCTGACAGGCTGATGTCCCTGGAGACACCCAGGTCAGCTATGAAAATTTTACAGATCTTGACAGTGAAATGAAGACCTGGGCAGCTGGTAACACCTGTCTCCTGTTCTCTCTTTTCCAGGATGTTCTCCTCTCTTTCTAAAAATTATTACATTTATTAATTTGTCATTTACTTATTTTTGAGGTGGGGCGGGGCACGCATAGTATGACATTCCTGGAGGTCAGAGGTGACTTCCTGGAGTCGGTTCTCTCTCCTACCACACGGATCTTGGGGACTGAACTCAGGTTGCCAGGCTCAGCAGCAATCACCTTTACCTGCAGAGCTATCTGCCAAGCCCAGGACTGGGATTTTGAGGCCAGACTGGGCTACATGAGACCCTGTCTTAAAAAAAGAAAAAAAAAAAAGCTGGGCTTGGTGGAGCACGCCTTTAATGCCAGCACTCAGGAGGCAGAGGCAGGTGGATCTCTGTGAGTTCAAGGCCAGAGCTTCCATTTTAATGGAGGCAAACTAGGCCCCCTGGGGGCCGAGGGGGGTGGGGGTTAGAGTAAAGCTCCAAGGAGCCACACGTCTTTAACCCTAGCACTCCTGAGGCAGAGGGAGACAGATCTCTGAGTTAGAGGCCAGTCTGGTCAACATATCCAGTTCCAAGGCTATATAGTGAGACCCTGACTCAAAACATGGGCGGGGGCAATGTGGTGAGACTGGTGCTAGAGACAACAGAAAATAAAGCTGTTTGGAGCTAGTAGCACAGGTTAGAAACACTCTTCCCCTTCATGGGGAAGGGCAGGGTGGAGCAAGAGAGTTTAAAATAGGCGACCTTTCAAGCAGATGCTGGAGGAAGTAAGGGCTCTACTGTCACAGCTGCAAGGCCCACAGTTCAGAGCTCCACTGTGGTGGAGAGGCCTGGGACCACAGTGTTGGCCTCAGATAGAGGCACTCCTGCACTAGGGGTGAGGCCTGGTACCCACTGCCCAGCCAGGGCCCTGCCCCTCAGCCTTCCTCTAGCCATTCGCTATATGGTGGGGACCTGGGATGTAGGAGCACAGTGGCAGGGTTTGGATGGGAAGGGCTCTAAGGCCCAATGCGGGTGCCTCTGTCCATCTTTGATGACCTCACCCAGCTGTTCAGAGCTACCCTGCTTCCATCTGCTGGGGACAGAAAGGATCAGGAGCCTTGGAACTTGACTGGTTCCAAGCTGGTCCTGTCCCTCCTTACGCGGATGGACCACCATCCCCTCACCTATGTTCTTCTCTGTAATGGATATTATTTACCAGCTAGTTTGTAGTGAAGACATGAAAAATGACTGTTGTGAAAGTCAATTTCATTTCTTCCTCTTCTTTCCCTAAAGTTCCATCTACTACTGCCTGAAAACTTTCAGAATTCTTTCTTCCTTCTCTCCTCTCCCTCCCTCCCTCCCTTTCTTTCTCTTTCTCTTTCTTTCTCTCTTTCTTTCTCTTTCTTTCCTTCTTTTTCTTTCTTTTTCTTTTCTTTTCTTTTCTTTCCTGACAGGGTTTTACTATTTGGCCTACCTCAGCCTCATCAGTGGTGGAATTTCAAGTATATTCTCTCTCTCCCCCCCTCCCTTCCTTCCTCTCCTGCCTCCCTCCTTATTTTTTCTCATTTTTTTCCTTCCTTCCTTCCTTCCTTTCTTCCTTCCTTCCTTCCTTCCTTCCTTTCTTCCTTCCTTCCTTCCTTCTTTTCCTTCCTTCCTTCCTTCCTTCCTTCCTTCCTTCCTGACAGGGTTTTACTATGTAGCCTGTCTCAGCTTCTCCAGTGCTTAGATTACAGGTATATGCCTCCCTCCTGCCTCGTTCTTCCTCTTTCTTCTTCTCCTCTTCCTCCTCCTGTTCCTCCTCCTTCTCCTCCTTTTTCTCTTCCTCCTCCTCTTTCTTTTTCTTCCCCTTCTTCTTCTCTTTCCGTATCTATCATGCTCATGAGCCTCCTTCAGCCTCATCAGCATGAGGTGCTATCCTCCATTCTCAGAAAGCCAGGCTGAAAGGAGTCTGGACTTGTCCAGGTGACGAGTGACGCAGCTGGAGGGGTGGGCAGGATCTAGGGCATGAAGGGCCTTGAAGATACTTTCTCTTGAAGACAATAGGGAGCCACTGAAGGTTTTAGACAGAAAGGTAACATGCTCAGACTTGGACAGGAAGTACAGGAAAAGGGTCATGGTTAGATTTCTGTCAACTGAATAAGGGAGACCTTACCTGGATAAAGAGAGAAAGTGTCGTGAGTGGGGACAATAGGAACAAAGCTAGAATCTGGGACCTTAGATGAGCTGACCAAGCAGAGATGGGGGTGGGGAGTCTGGAGAGCCCGGGGAAGCCCGTGCTGCCTGACATAGGAGCCCTGTGGCCTTAGGTGCATGCCTTTGCTTCTCTGAGTCTCCAGTTCCTTATTTGTAAAGTGGGCTCATTCACAGCTCAACTTCTGAGGAGCCCTGAGTGGCTTCTCAGAACACTAAGCAATACACAAAAAGCATTTAGGTTAGGGCCTGGTGCCCCACAATTGCCCTCAAGCATCATGGGAAGTAAGATACCATGGAGATTTTATTGTGGATCCATCCTGCAAAAGCTTCTAGACCCCCCCATCCCAGCCTGAACTCCAGAGTATTTCAGCCAGCAGACTCAGGTAGGCTCTCCTCTTGAACACTTCCTGTCAGGGAGGGTGGGGAGGGCAGCCCAGGGTGCAGGTGCTGCATCTAGTGGCTCCCTATCTATTTCTAGCTTGGCTGCCGGAGGCCACTGCAGGTGTGAGCAATGAGTCAGACCCAGGCTGAGAGGACAAGGCCACCCTGGGGACTGATGCCATCACAGCCTCCTCCCTTGGTCTTTTCCAAGTGCATGTTCTTGGGGGGAGGACTGGGCCAGTGCCAATGGATCCCCATCAGTGTCACTAAGAGGACGTAGGGATAGAGTCCTCACATGCCCCAAACCCTCCTCTGTGGCTGGCTGTGGGTAGGGCAGAAGCCCTGTCCCACTCATGTCCAGGCTCAGCACACAGTAGGACAGAAATAAACATGCACTGGCCAAATGAACCAGTATTCGTGTGGAGCCACTGGGCTTATCCATGTGCACAAAATGTATGTTTGAAGATAGGTAGAATTTATATGGCCATAGGCAGGGAACTTTGCCTCTTTGAATTTCAGTTTTCTATCACTGAGAGGTGGGTAGAAATGTGTCAAGGACAGAGGCATGAGGTGGCTGAGGCGAGGTGACCTAGGCAGCGTCATAAACGGCCTTCTGTGCCTCAGCCTGTCTGCAAACACTGTGACCACATTTCATGACAAGTACTTATTACCGTAGGTATCCGCCCCCACCTAAGGGCAAGGCCACATGAGTAGATGTTTCTGAGATAGAAGACAGAAACTTGAATCTACTCAGGGAGTAGCTCAGTTGGTAGAGTGCTTGCTGAACATGCATAAAATCTGGGCTTCAATGTCCAGCAGCCTATAAACAAGGTGTAATGGCCCCTACCTATGATCCTAGCACTCAGGAGGAAGAAGTAGGAAGATCAGAAGTTCAGGGTCATCCCTTACTACATAGTTGAATTTGAGGCTAGTCTGGAATTCATGAGACTCCCTTAAATAGAGCCAGGTGTGGTGGTGCATGCCTTTAATCCCAGAATTTGGGAGGCAGAGGCAGGCGGAGCTCTGTGAGTTCAAGGCCAGCCTGGTCTACATAGTGAGTTCTATGCCAGCTAGGGCTACAGGGAGACCCTGTCTCAAAAGACAAAAACATTAAAGTCATGTGGAAAGTGCCTAACACAGGATTTGGACAGAGGCAGCTAAACAATTACAGAGCAGGCTTAGAATTAACCAACACGCCTCAGACACAGTCCATAGACCAGAGAGAGCTACAGGTGGGAATGAAGAAACCTGGGCCCTGCAACTGGCTTTAATATTTTTAAATCATTAAAATTTTTTTTAATTTATATACTTTTTTATCAAATCTAGACCCATGTTCCCCCCATCCCCCCACCCCACCAGAGCTCACGCATTCTGCCAAACATGCTTTTCATCTCTTTCTCAGTCTTTCTCAATATTCTCCATGTGGAAGTTGACTGTTTTGAGCAGAAGTTCACTGTTTCAGTCAGTTCTTTGATATAGTCCTTTCTGTTGTTGTTGTTGTTTCCAATATGCATCACTCCCAACTACTTGGACAAAAGCTCAAGGGGCTGTGCACAAGAAATACTTACAACTAGGTAAAAAAAAAAAAAAAAAGAAATACAACTAGGTAATTGGCACTAGCATCCACAGATGAGGGATATCATTTGTCGTTTGTTTTTCTGGGACTGTGTTACTTCACTCAGCATGATGTCGTCTAGCTCCAGCCATTTTCCTGCAAAGCTCATGATGTCATCTTTTTTTTTTTTTTAGGTGTATGAATGTACTGTCTGCATGTAGGTCTGTGCACCTGTGTCATGCAATGCCGCGGAGGTCAGAAGAGGGTGTCGGATTCCCCTTGGAGCTGGAGTTCTCCTGGAACTGGAGTTCTCCTGGAACTGGAGTTAAAGACGGTTCTCAGACGCCATGTGGGTGCTGGGGATCGAACCCGGGTCCTCTGCAAGAGTAGTTGGCGCTCTTAACCGCTAGGCCATCTCTCCAGCCCTGATGTCATCTTTCTTTACTGCTGCATAGAACTCCATTGTATAGATATACCACATTTTCTCTATCCACTCATAAATCATTTTTATTTTAAGTGTATGAGTGTATTCCCTGGATATATGTAAATTCAATGCCCACAGAAGTCAGGAGAAGGCATTGGATCCCCTGGAACTGGAGTTACAGATGTTTGTTAGCCACCATGTGGGTGCTGGGAATCGAACCCGGGTCCTCTGCAAGAGCAGCCAGTGCTCCCAGCCATTGAGCCATTTCTCCATCCCCTACAACTGACTTTAGAGCTGCCTGGCTGAGTGTCCTCACTGGGCTCAACTTGCCCTCCATGAAGCAAAGGACTTGGATTCAGTGGCTCAAGGACACTTCTACTTCCTCTTCCCCTGAGCTGTGATTGAAGCAGGTACATGGCCAGACCCTGGTCAGCTGGCTCCTCAGTGAGAAGACAAATGCAGATAATTCCAGGGAGTCCCAGATGACCCCCAAGTCAGCGGAAGCAGTGAAATGGGTGCTTGTAGCCTTCATTCCAGGGAGCCACAGGCTGAACATGGAGCCTCTGTAGGCAAAGAGGCATGCAGGTCCGAGATCCATTAGTCCCTTGCTTTGCCCCATATGTGGACTAACGCCCACCCTCGCACCGGGGTAGTCATCCTGATCTGCTCTCGTGGGACTGTGCAATACTGTGAAGTTCTATTGTCTTATTCATGCAGACACAGCCCAGGCTGCTGAAGGCTCTTTTCCGGGTTCCCCTTGGCAAGATTACTTCCCCTCCCTAAATCCAGCATTCTAAACTTAAAAGAGGACATCTAAGTGATTGACAGGTGTTCTAGTTTGTCTTCCATTGCTGTGACAAAACACTCTGACCAACACCAACTTGGGGAGGAAAGGGTTTATTCAGCTTACATCTCCTGGGTCACAGTTCTCACTCAGGGAATCTGGAGGCAGGAGCTGAAGCACAGGCCATGGAGGAATGCTGTTCACTGGCTTGCTCCCCTGGCCCATGCCCAGCCCGCCTTCTTATACGGTACACAACAACCTGCCCAGGGTGGCACCACTCATTCTGGGCTGGGCCCTTCCACACTGCTCCACCATCAAGACAATACTCCACAGATGTGGCCACAGGCCAATCCAATGGAGCCAATTCCCCAATTGAGGCTCCCTCAACCCAGGTGTGTCAAGTTGACACTAAAGCTATCCAGCACA
>VZQC01004831.1:4019158-4030689 GCA_009823505.1 Rhizomys pruinosus
TTTTGAGCAGAAGTTCACTGTTTCAGTCAGTTCTTTGATATAGTCCTTTCTGTTGTTGTTGTTGTTTCCAATATGCATCACTCCCAACTACTTGGACAAAAGCTCAAGGGGCTGTGCACAAGAAATACTTACAACTAGGTAAAAAAAAAAAAAAAAAGAAATACAACTAGGTAATTGGCACTAGCATCCACAGATGAGGGATATCATTTGTCGTTTGTTTTTCTGGGACTGTGTTACTTCACTCAGCATGATGTCGTCTAGCTCCAGCCATTTTCCTGCAAAGCTCATGATGTCATCTTTTTTTTTTTTTTAGGTGTATGAATGTACTGTCTGCATGTAGGTCTGTGCACCTGTGTCATGCAATGCCGCGGAGGTCAGAAGAGGGTGTCGGATTCCCCTTGGAGCTGGAGTTCTCCTGGAACTGGAGTTCTCCTGGAACTGGAGTTAAAGACGGTTCTCAGACGCCATGTGGGTGCTGGGGATCGAACCCGGGTCCTCTGCAAGAGTAGTTGGCGCTCTTAACCGCTAGGCCATCTCTCCAGCCCTGATGTCATCTTTCTTTACTGCTGCATAGAACTCCATTGTATAGATATACCACATTTTCTCTATCCACTCATAAATCATTTTTATTTTAAGTGTATGAGTGTATTCCCTGGATATATGTAAATTCAATGCCCACAGAAGTCAGGAGAAGGCATTGGATCCCCTGGAACTGGAGTTACAGATGTTTGTTAGCCACCATGTGGGTGCTGGGAATCGAACCCGGGTCCTCTGCAAGAGCAGCCAGTGCTCCCAGCCATTGAGCCATTTCTCCATCCCCTACAACTGACTTTAGAGCTGCCTGGCTGAGTGTCCTCACTGGGCTCAACTTGCCCTCCATGAAGCAAAGGACTTGGATTCAGTGGCTCAAGGACACTTCTACTTCCTCTTCCCCTGAGCTGTGATTGAAGCAGGTACATGGCCAGACCCTGGTCAGCTGGCTCCTCAGTGAGAAGACAAATGCAGATAATTCCAGGGAGTCCCAGATGACCCCCAAGTCAGCGGAAGCAGTGAAATGGGTGCTTGTAGCCTTCATTCCAGGGAGCCACAGGCTGAACATGGAGCCTCTGTAGGCAAAGAGGCATGCAGGTCCGAGATCCATTAGTCCCTTGCTTTGCCCCATATGTGGACTAACGCCCACCCTCGCACCGGGGTAGTCATCCTGATCTGCTCTCGTGGGACTGTGCAATACTGTGAAGTTCTATTGTCTTATTCATGCAGACACAGCCCAGGCTGCTGAAGGCTCTTTTCCGGGTTCCCCTTGGCAAGATTACTTCCCCTCCCTAAATCCAGCATTCTAAACTTAAAAGAGGACATCTAAGTGATTGACAGGTGTTCTAGTTTGTCTTCCATTGCTGTGACAAAACACTCTGACCAACACCAACTTGGGGAGGAAAGGGTTTATTCAGCTTACATCTCCTGGGTCACAGTTCTCACTCAGGGAATCTGGAGGCAGGAGCTGAAGCACAGGCCATGGAGGAATGCTGTTCACTGGCTTGCTCCCCTGGCCCATGCCCAGCCCGCCTTCTTATACGGTACACAACAACCTGCCCAGGGTGGCACCACTCATTCTGGGCTGGGCCCTTCCACACTGCTCCACCATCAAGACAATACTCCACAGATGTGGCCACAGGCCAATCCAATGGAGCCAATTCCCCAATTGAGGCTCCCTCAACCCAGGTGTGTCAAGTTGACACTAAAGCTATCCAGCACAACAGGTTAGCTGTTAAATAATCTAACTTTAGGTTACAGAACCCAGAACATCTGGTGACCTTTAGATGACATCAGAAAGTGTATTGCCGTCCTTAGCCTCTAGTCCTGTGCATCCATCAACATCAAGCATCTAAACTACTATGAAATGTAACTTGCCTTAAAGTGGTAAGTCTAAAGAACTCCAGGATCTGGGGCTGGAGAGATGGCCTAGCAGTTGGGAGCGCCGACCTCTCTTGCAGAGGACCCGGGTTCAATCCCCAGCACCCACATGGCGGCCGAGAACCGTCTAAAACTCCAGTTCCAGGAGAACTCCAGTTCCAGGGGAACCTGACACCCTCTTCTGACCTCCGCGGCATTGCACGACACGGGTGCACAGACTTGCATGCAGACAGTACATTCATACACATACGGAAATAAATAAAATTAATAAAAAAAAAAAAAAAAAAAGAACTCCAGGATCCAGGCCCAGGACGTTGAGAGCCATCAATGTCCCCTAATACTCAGACCAGAGAAGTAGGAAAGGAAATATACACACTAGATGATGAGGACTCCACCCAGCACGTAGCTGTCCCAACTTCTGTTCCCTGAACTCCCTATAAAATCCCTTTCATGTGCCTGAGCTCCCCAGGATGACTTCAGAGGGAAGAACACACTCTGCCACCACTCATCCCCATGCTGCCGGCCACCATATAAGCCTGATTTCCTTCCCAGCAACTCCTGTTTCCGGAGTATTGGCTTTTGAGCGGAGAGCACCTGGAGCTGGGACCCTAACACCAGAAGTCAGCTGTGAAACAGAGGCTGAACTTGACCTTGGTTCTCCTGGCCACAAGCCTTTCCTGCTCCACCTGGAGACCCTTGCAAAGCACTTCGACCACCTGACCAGCACCACTCTGGACCCACTCTGGGCCCTTGCCTATACCCACTGTCTTCCGCAAGCCTTCCTTTCCTCTTCCTCAGGCCATCCTGCACCCCAGGTCTGACTGAGTTTCCTAAACAGGACCTGAATCTCACTATGGCCTCCCTTTCCTTCATCCTGTTTTTGTTTGTTTGTTTGTTTTTTAGTTTTATTGTGTTTGAATGTATTGCCTGCATGTATATAAGTGCACCCCTGTCATGCAATGCCACAGAGGTCAGAATTATGTTTTATAATTTTTATTAAAATATTTTATTTTTTATGTATATGAGTGTATTGGCTACATGTATGTAAGTCCACTTGTGTTGCACAATGCTCACAAAGGACAAAAGAGGCTATCGGATCCCCTGAAACTGGAGTTATAGTTGGTTGTTAGCCACCATATAGGTGCTGGGAATCGAACCCAGCACCTTTTTTTTTTTTGACAGGGTCCCACACCTGACTTCAAACTTACTATATAGACCAGGCTAGCCTCAAACTCACAGAGATCCTCTTGTCTCTGCCTTCCCAGTGCTGGGAATAAAGATTTTCAGCACCAAGCCCAGCTTTTATTTGTTGTTTTTTTTTTTTTATTTTTTTTAATTAATTTTATTTATTTCTATATGTGTATGAATGTACTGTCTGCATGCAAGTTTGTGCACCCGTGTCGTGCAATGCCGCGGAGGTCAGAAGAGGGTCTCGGATTCCCTTGGAACTGGAGTTCTCCTGGAACTGGAGTTTCAGACGGCTCTCAGCTGCCATGTGGGTGCTGGGGATCGAACCTGGGTCCTCAGCTTTTAAATCTTACTCTGTAGCCCAGGCTAACCTAGAACTAAGAACCCAGAGTGGCTTTGATCTCAGGGTGATCCTCCTTCTTCAGCTTCCTGAATTTTGGGATTACAGGTTTGAGCAACCATGCTCATCTCTCTTTATATATTTTTTCTTTTTATATATTTTAATAATTTTTATTAAAATATTTTATTGGGGCTGGAGAGATGGCTCTGCAGTTAAGAGCACTAAGCTGGGCCTGGTGGAGCACGCCTTTAATCCTAGCACTTGGGAGGCAGAGGCAGGCGGATCTTTGTGAGTTCAAGGCCAGCCTGGTCTACAGAGCGAATTCCAGGACAGCTGGGGCTCCAGGGAGACCCTGTCTCAAAAAAAAAAGACCAAAAAAAAAAAACCAAAAAACACTGAATGCTCTTGCAGAGGACCCAGGTTCAATTCCCAGCACCCACATGGCGGCTAAGAACCGCCTTTAAACTGGGCGTGGTGGTGCCTGCCTTTAATCCTAGCACTCAGGAGGCAGAGGCAGGCCGATCTCTGTGAGTTCAAGGCCAACCTGGTCTACAGAGTGAATTCCAGGCCAGCTGGGGCTATAGGGAGACACTATCTCTAACTAATTAATTAAAAATTTAAATATTTTATTACTTTTTATTGCCTGTATGTATGTAAGTGCACCTGTGTCATGCAGTGCCCACAGAGGACAGAAGAGGGCATCAGATCCCCTGGAAGTGGAGTTACAGATGGTTGTTAGCTGCTTTGTAGGTGCTAGACACCAAACCTGGATTCTCTGCAAGAGTACCCAGTGCTCTTAACCGCTGAGCCATCTCTTCAGTCCCCCCATCTCTCTTTCTTACCTTCAATTCAAGGTACCAGGGATCCAGACACCTATGATGCCCTGGCAGAGTCTCTACTCTAGTGCCTGGAAGCGAAGGAGCATGCATGAAAGAATAAATAGCCTACAAAGAGAAAAAATAAAGCAGGATTAAAGACAATAGAACAGGGTGTGATTCAGAGATGGAGGCTCAGACAGAAGTGCCTAATCATAATGCAGGTGTCAAGTTCTGGTTCCGAGGACAGCGCAAAGTGCCCTGTAAGTTTAATGGACATTCCTCCCAGAGGCGACAGGGGGAGATCTAAAAGATCATCAGGGAAGGTGCCACACAGAGGCTGCCTCCTCAGCTGAGCTTCGGAGGGGAATATAATAGGGTAAGATCTGAGGGAGCAGCATATGCACAAGGGAGCCGGCATGGGACTTGGCAGGTGCGGTGAAGTGCGGAGTTAATGGAGAGGAAGTCCAAAAGGTAGCCGGTAGTTAAGGGTGATTACATGCCAAGTAGAAAAGTGTGGGCTTGATGCTAAGGCCAACAGGAGCCCTGGAGGGCTGTTGAGCAGGAGAGTGACGCCTGCAGGTGTGTTTTAGAGCTCCCACTATGGCAGCAGTGCAGGAGACGGGAAGGGCCAGAGAGGCCAGGTGTGGAAACGTCCAGCTCAGGCTGGTCCCCCGGGGGAGCAAAGCTTGGAAAGTCCCATCCCTCTGTGGAATCATGACTTATAAACAGTCAGAACGAGATTCACCAGGTTGAGCTTGATTGCTTGAAGCTGGAGGCAGTGGGGAAGAGGAGGACCCCCAGAGTTGAACCTGTGAGAATCTGGGTAGGTCTTGCCTATTCCTGTGGCTGAGCAGAAGGGTGGGGGGGGGGGGCACAAGCGGATTAGACTCTGAGCAGTCAGAGTAGGATGGGGGGGTGCAGCTGGCAGCCTTCGTGTGTGATCAGCTGAGCTGCATCATGCTTCTGGCCCAGGGAGATGCTATGGACTGACCTTTCTTTCTTTGGTCTTTTCCAGACAGGGTCTCCCTGTAGCCCCAGTTGGCCTGGAACTCACTTTGTAGGCCAGGCTGGACTTGAACTCACAGAAATCTGCCTTCCTCTACCTCCGGAGTGCTAGGATTAAAGGCGTGCACCACCATGCCCGGGACTGACCTTTTAAAAAAATATATTTTGTGGCAGTGAGTTCAAGTCCAGCCTGGCCTACAAAGTGAGTTCCAGGCCAACTGGGGCTACAGGGAGACCCTGTCTCAAAAAGTCCAAAAAACTATATCTATCAATTTTATTATTTTTGTGTGTATGAGTGTACTGCCTGCATGTGTGTAACTCACCTGTGTTGTATAATGCCAGGGGTCAGAAGAGGGCCTGAAATCCCCTGGAACTGGAGTTACAGACAATTGTTAGCCTCCATATGGGTGCCGAGAATCAAACCTGGGTCCTCTGCAAAAGCAGTCAGTGCACATCACATAGTACACTTACCATACCACGTGGTTTCTCCAGCTCTCAGCCTAGCCATTTCTTTTTCTTTTTTTTTTTTTTTGGTCTTTTTGAGACTGGGTCTCCCTGTAACCCCAGCTGTCTTTGAACTCACTGTGTAGACCAGGCTGGCCTTGAACTCACAGATCCATTTGCCTCTGCCTACAAAGTGCTGGGATTAAAGAGACGAGAAGGGCAACAGGGTTCCAGCTGCATGGATGTCTTTATGAAAGGGCAGACATGGGGCTGGAGAGATGGCCTAGCGGTTAAGAGCGCCGACCGCTCTTACAGAGGACCCGGGTTCGATCCCCAGCACCCACATGGCGGCTGAGAACCGTCTGAAACTCCAATTCCAGGAGAACTCCAGTTCCAGGGGAATCCGACATCCTTTTCTGACCTCCGCGGCATTGCACGACACGGGTGCACAAACTTGCATGCAGACAGTACATTTATACATATACAAAAATAAATAAAATAAAGGGCAGACACACACTTTTAATCCCAGCACTCCAGAGGCAGAGGCAGGCAGATCTCTGTGAGTTCAAGGCCAGCCTGGTCTACATATCGAGCTCCAGGCCAGCTGGGAGTAAAGGGAGACCCTGTCTCCCCCCAAAAAAAAAAAAAAAAAGCCTGGTGGTGTCATGCACATGTGTAATCCCAGTACTAGGGAGGCAGAGACAGGACAAACCCTGAGGCTCAGAGACCAGCCCCAGTCTAGCTCTAACTGGTGAACTTCAGGGCTGTGAGATACTGTCTCAAAGGTGATGGATAATGTTACAGAGGATGATTTGAGGCTGTCCTTAGCCACTACATGCTTACACACACACACACACACACACTTTATTTTTCTTTTTTAGTTTTTTCCTTTTTTTGGTATTTTTGAGGCAGGGTCTCCCTTTTAGTACCAGCTGTCCTGGAGCTCACTCTGTAGACCAGGCTGGCCTTGAACTCACAGAGATCTGCCTACCTCTACCTCCTGAGTGCTGGGATTAAAGGCTCGCACCACCACGCCCAGCTACACACACACACTTTAAAAACAAAAACAATGCCAGGTATGGTGGCACATGTCTTTAATTCCAACACTTTGGAGGAAGAAGCAGGCTGATCTCTGTGAGTTCAAGGCCACCCTGGTCTATATAGTGAGTTTCACGCCAGTCAGAGCTACAGGGAAACCCTGTCTTAAAAAGACCAACATAGGGCTGGAGAGATGGCCTAGCGGTTAAGAGCACCGACCGCTCTTACAGAGGACCCAATTTCGATCCCCAGCACCCACATGGCATCCAAGAACCGTCTGAAACTCCAATTCCAGGAGCACTCCAGTTCCAGGGGAATCCGACGCCCTCTTCTGACCTCCGCGGCATTGCATGACACGGGTGCACAGACCTGCATGCAGACAGTACATTCATACACATAAGAAATAAATAAAATAAAATAAAAAAATCTTAAAAAAGAAAAAAGACCAACATAAATAAATTAATTTTTAAAAAAGGTGGTGGGTGTGTACAGGCTGCCTCCCAAGGCTAAGAACTGAAGCTGGATGCTGTCTGGATTTGAAGAAATGTGTGTTGCTATTGTTCCACGTGTGGTTTTTTGTTTTGTTTTGTTCCTATTTTTTTTCTTTTTCTTTTTTATGTGTATGAATGTACTGTCTGCATGTAGGTTTGTGCGCCCGTGTCGTGCAATGCCTCAGAGGTCAGATGAGGGTGTTGGATTCCCCTGGAACTGGAGTCAAAGACGGTTCTCAGCCGCCATGTGGGTGCTGGGAATCGAACCCAGGTCCTCTGTAAGAGCAGTCGGCACTCTTAACCGCTAGGCTATCTCTCCAGCCCCTGTTTTGTTACTTAAAAGACTCATCCATCAAAAAAATAATAATTTTGAGACAGGGTCCCTGTAGCCCCAGCTGTCCTGGAACTCACTCTGTAGACCAGGCTGGCCTTGAACTCACAGAGATCCGCCTGCCTCTGTCTCCTGAGTACTAGGATTAAAGGTGTGTGCCACCATGCCTGGCCTAAAATTAAAATTGAATAAAAATATATAAAAGGGCAAAGGGAACTAACTTGGCCCTTTCTGCCATTTGCCTCTCCTATCATGTGAGGACACAGTGTTCCCAGCTCTGGAGGCCCCACCCTGGAAGCTGAGACCAACCCTCACCAGACATTGTGTCTGCCAGAGCCCAGCCTTCACAGCGCTCACTGCCAGCCTTGTCCCGCACTGTGGCTTCTATCTGTCCAGCCCCAAGTTTAGCCTTTTCCAAATAAATCAACTCTTTCTCTCTCTCTCTCTCTCTCTCTCTCTCTCTCTCTCTCTCTCTCTCTCTCTCTCTCTCTCTCGCTTTCTCTCTCGCTTTCTCTCTCTCTCTCAATTTCCTTCACCATTCCTGGCTCTCACACTTGACAAAGCCGAAGCTGTTTAGAAGCACCAAGGTGGCTCAGTGTCTACTTTTTTTTTTTCTTCATTTTATGTGTATGATTGTATTGCCTGCATGTGTGTAAGTGCACCCATGTTGTGCAATGGCCATGGAGGTCAGAAAAGGGTGACGGAATCCCCAGAACTGGAGTTACAGGTGGGTGTTTTGGGTTGTTTTGCTTTTTATGGTTTTTGTCTTTTGTTTTTTGTTTTTTTGTCTTTTTTGAGACAGGGTCTCCCTATAGCCCCAGCTGGGCTGGAAGTCAGTCTGTAGACCAGGCTGGCTTTGAACTCACAGAGATCCACCTGCCTCTGCTTCCCACTAGGATTAAAGGCATGAGCCACCATGCCTGGCTTAAAGATAGTACTTAGTTACCATGTGGGACCCAAATTCTACCCTCAGTATAAAAATAAAAGGTTGGGGCTGGAGAGATGGCTCAGCCAGAGGTTAAGAGCACTGGCTGCTCTTGCACAGGATCCAGGTTTGGTTCCTAGGGCCCAGACAGCGCTAACAACAGCCTATTAACTCCAGTTCCAAGGGACCTGACACCCTCTTCTGACCTCTGTGGGCATTGCACAACATGGGTGCACTTACACACTTGCACACTTACACACATGCAGGCAAAAAAATAAAAAATAGCTGGGCGTGGTGGCACATGCCTTTAATCCCAGGACTAGGGAGGCAGAGGCAGGCAGATCTCTGTGAGCCCAAGGCCAGCCTGTCTACATTGCAAGTTCCAGGCTTGCTGGAGCTACAGGGAGATTGTCTCAAAAAAAAGACCCCCCCCAAAAAAAACCCAAAATTAAATAATAGATGCTGCTCTAGAGGAAGTAAGGAAATAAGGGTATCTATCCCTTAGCTGGGGTCAGGGCAGCCCCCCAAATTTACATTCTCTACAGAAGAGCTTATTTGAGCTTTCACTTGAGGATGAGAAGGAGCTGACCTTGCAGAAGCAGGGAAGAGCTGGTGCAAAGGCTGGGCAGGCACATTGGGAGTCCTTGTTTTCTTCAACAAGCAAATCCATATGCGATTCTTCAGTCATTAGCGGTGCCCTATTAATTTTTACATTCAACAAATCAGACCCCACTGTACAAGAAGCCTGGCTCCTGAGCCCTGGGGACAGACAGTGAGGAAGGAAAGTGGCATTCTGGTCACTCAGGCCCAGGGACTGGCATCCCATGGAGAAGCCTGGGTCTGTGGCTTGGGTCCCTGGGAAATCCAAACAAACCGCAGAGGTTCTGGCATCCCAAGCCTCCTCCTCCAGCCTGTACTGGACTGTCCTCTGTAGGCCAGGCTTCCTGCCTGGCCCTCCCCCACCCACCTGGGCACAGAGGGTCTTTCATCCATTGTCCCTGCTTCCTGCCTGTCCCTCTCCAGCTGCAGGCCGGGACCCTGCAGGCTCAAACTGACAGGCCAGGCTTTCACCAGGACACTCTAGGGGGTAGAGAGGGGAGTGGCCTGGGGGGAGGGGGCTGGAACTTTGTGTTAAGGTTGAGGTTCCTGTCTGAAGAGGAATTAGACCCTTGGGGCTCAGAGAACAAGATGGGAAGCTGGCTTGTCCCTAAAGGTTCCCTGTGCTGGGGGAGGTGGGGATGAATGACCCTTGACACACAGGGCCTCCTGCCCCCTTGGGCTCATGTGGCATGCTTGATGATGCGTGGAATGAGCACTGGGCTCCAAAGACCTGAGCTTGCTTACTGTCTCCACTAAGCATCAGCTGGGTGACTCAGACAAATTCCTTAGCCTCTCTGGGCTCACTGACCCTTTGACAAATGGTCTAATCCCTTCTCAGTAGGGTTATGAAAAATGAATATGATACTGTTGGATAGAAGACTACAGAACATCATTCAGGAAAATCAGTTTGCCCAGCCCTGGAGAGATAACTCAATGGATAAGTCACTTGCCACCCAGCCTGACACCCCCAGTTTGATTCCCCAGGACCCATTTGGTGAACAGAGAGAACCAACTGCCACAGATTGCCCTGTTCGACTTGGAACACATTATGTAGACCAGGCTGCCCTAGAACTCACAAAGAGTTGCCTACCTCTGTCACCACACCCAGGCAAGCCCTACTTCGTGCTAAAAAGCAATCAGACCAATTATATAGTCACTTGTGGCGTTTAGGTGTAGCCCCAGAGCCAGTCTGCTTGGGATATGACCCAGCTCTGTCATTTACTGTTTACACAACTGTAGGCAAGCTCTTTAATGTAAGGGTTAATATTGTGAACTTGACAGAATGCAGAATCACCTCTGGAGACAATCCTGTAGGCATGTCTGTGAGGGAGTATGTGCTGGATAGCTTTAGTGTCAACTTGACACACCTGGGTTGAGGGAGCCTCAATTGGGGAATTGGCTCCATTGGATTGGCCTGTGGCCACATCTGTGAAGTATTGTCTTGATAGTCGAGCAGTGTGGGAAGGCCCAGCCCACAATGAGTAGTGCCACCCTGGGCAGATGGTTGTGTATGGTATAAGAAGGCAGACTGGGCATGAGCCAGGAGAGCAAGTCAGTGAACAGCATTCCTGCATGGCCTGTGCTTCAGCTCCTGCCTCCAGGTTCCTGCCCTGAGTTCCTGCCTTGGGCTCCCTGAGAACTGTGACCCAGGAGATGTAAGCTGAATAAACCCTTTCCTCCCCAAGTTGGTGTTGGTCAGAGTGTTTTGTCACAGCAATGGAAGACAAACTAGGACAGAAATTGGTACCAGAAGAGTGGGGTATTGCTGTGACAGACCTGACCTTGGTGTTTTGGGGAAGGATTGTGGAGGCGTTTGGAACTTTGGGCTGGGAAGATCATTGAATGCCTAAAGATTGTTGCTGTGGAGCTTGGAGCAGTTTTGCTGAAGGAGTTGTAGAAGATGGAGGCCTGGCTTGTGAAGTTTCTAGTTTCAAAGGGGAGCAGAGATCATCAGGACTGTGTAATCTGTGGGTTCTGGTCAGCTGGGGCTGAAGAATCAGCTGTAAGTAACAAGAGACCAGAACCTGAAGTGAAATCTTTGTTGTACTGGGACAATTGATGCTGGTTAGCTGGGGCTGAAAAATCAGCTGTAAGTAACAAGAGACCAGCATCACTGTGGTGAAATCTTCTGGGAAGAATTTCTTCAGGGTCAGCACACAGAAGCTGTGATCCAGAAGGGGCCTGAGCCTCCATCTCAAGCCAGAAGCAGGACTTGGTAGTGTGTAAGAGTCTCCTATATGGTTCTGGTGTTGAAATTTGAGGGGGTCACAGAGAGCAGCCGAGGCTTGGCACTGTGAGAGGTCAGGAAAGACCATTGGTGGAAGTGCACCTCGGTTGCAGTGAAGACCCCAGGATTGCAGGGGTCATGGAGAGAAGCTGAGGCTTTGCACCAGGAGAGGTCAGAAGAGACCATTGGTGAAGGTGCTGCCTCAGTTTCAGT